>JAMKCH010026244.1:0-18466 GCA_023653785.1 Ophioderma brevispina
ACCATCTCGGGGTAGGAATCGTAAAGGTTCGCGCGAGTCTAAGTGGACGCGCGCAACATATTGTGCGCGAGCCATGGACGACGCGCAAATTTGGATTCTGTAGTACAATTTTGCAGGAGTCCAAAATTGTCTGATTTTCTCCACAAAATTTGTTTTAGTTAAATGGCTAGAATATACTAGGCCAGGATTTACTAGATTTACTAGCCATGGGGTTACATTCAAGTAAATGAAAACAATCACCAAATTAAATATATAATAGGCAAATAATTGTGTAAACAACTTTAATATGTTTGCATAGGTGGAATCCCCTCACGCCCATATTTTATGCGTCATATGCTACCTTACTCGGGTATTTTGATGAAATCTTATCACAATTTTCACTACACACTAAAAATACGCCTTATGCCTTTTCTCCAGGACTAGTCGTAAACAAATCAAACGTATTTTCTGAGATCTGCCTCCCACGGAAAAGGGCCTTTCTTGACACGGTTTTTGTTGTTTTTCTCCGCCATCGTTCATGTTGGATGAGATCGAGAAAATTACTAAGAACATCCCGAAATAAACGCAAATACAGTTATTACGAAAGCCGGTAAGAATGCAACAGTCGCACTATACACGGTGGGCATGTCACACGGTGCGTGGTTGTGACAGCAGTAAACATTACCCTGTGATCCGATATACACATTTTTGGGGCAGTAATATATTTTATATCTCAGTATCAGGCATTTCGAACCAAATTTTTTAATAAAACCACCCAAAATATTGAAAATTACTTTCATAGCAGGTATTCTTCACCATTTACGCCAATATTACTCTTTACAAGATATATTAGGTTAAAATATACGTGGAATGCCGGGTAAATTTGGTACACGGACTGCACGGGTACGACAAAAAGCTGAATCTTGCACGGTATTCTGGAAAATACGCACGTTGTGGCTGGTTGGTGGTAACCCATCAAGATTCAACGTCAACGTCATGCATACAAAATCATGGAATATATTGGCTTAAAATGTTACTATGTCATTACCAATCATCGCATCGGTTACAAACTAGGATTGATTGTTGAATTGAATAATCGGAAGTTTTCTTCTTCTGAAATCGGGTTGTTTTTGGTGTTATCGTAAGTGTATGAGGTTTATGAGTGATATCTGAACGAGGGCTCCACGCGAAGTCACTTGGTCTGACTCGTACGCTGGGTAGTAATTGTGCGTGAGTTCTCCGCGTGAGTCGAGCTCGCGGACCTCGAATCGAAATGCTACCCGGAAGCTCCCCCTTCCCAAATACCCAGCTCCCCATTCCCAACACCCATCTACACCTTCCCAAACACCGAGTCTCCCCTTCCCAACACCCAGGCCCCGGCCCAACAAGCAGCGCCCGGCCCAACACCCAGGGCCCCGGCCCAACAGCAACACCAGCGCCCCGCCCAACACCAGCGCCCCCGCACAGCACAAAGCGCCCGGCCCAACAGCCCAGCGCCCACCGGCCCAACACTCCCAGAGCCCACGGCCGCCCAACACACAGCGCCCACGGCCCAACACCAAGGTCCCCCGGCCCAACCAACGCCTATCGCCCAGCGCGGCCCACACCCAGCTGCCCCGCCGCCCCTGGGCCAACACCCAGCGCCCACGGCCCCAACACTCCCAGCGCCCGGGCCCAACACCCAGGCGCCCCCGGCCAAGAACCCCAGCGCCCCCGCCCAACACCCCAGGCGCCCCCGGCCCAACCCCCCAGTCCCCCTGCCAACACCACAGCCAGGCGCCCCCTGCCCAACACCCCAGCGCCCCCGGCCCAACACCCCACCCCACGCCAATCAAACCCCATCTCCCCTTCTTGCAACACCTCATGCCCCTTCCAAACACCCCATAACTCCCCTTACCAAACACCATATATCTCCCCCTTCCCAACCACCCCATCTCTATCCACCCACTAAGATAAACAAAAACTGCCATTTTATGGTTAGGCGACAGGAAAAAAATACTGTTTTACGGGGCCCGACCAACCCATATTTTGTCATTTTGAATATTTTTTTTAGTTTTGCCAAAATCAATTAAAATCACAGACCATTTTGGGGGCAAAATTTATCAATTTTTGGCTATTTTTAAAAAAAATATTAAAATTGTTCAATTTTCGTCAATATGTTTTTTCAAATTTTGGGGCTATTTTAAGGGTCAATTTTAACTCCATGAAAAATGCCCGCATGCTCCTGTCCAAATCGGCCCGCCCCCTAAAACATTTTTTTTCCCATCAAGCCCTTAGCCATCAATACTAACACAGTTGTGAATAGGTCTTGTCTAATTCCTTCTTTCTTGACTATTGTAAATCTACTCACCCAAGTTAATTCTTTTCATAGCCTTTCCAATTTATTTCAATCCATCTTAATTACTGTCAGCATATACGTCAAGTCTTTCATGTCTTTGTGGAACAAAATCCTCATAATTTGAATTTGCAATAAAATCATGTGTTTGTTGGATGCTGCTTCATATAATTTTTCTAATGGCATTCAACTTCATTTTCAAGCCAATTTACATTATTACATTTTCCTCCCGGGCCCGACCAATTCATCACTTGCCCAACTCCTGACTCATGATTACAAGCAATAACAGGATGAATTTTTCAGTAGTAGTATTAATCTTAAGTTTAAAATCCTGTTTTTTCCCCGCGAACAGGCTGGTCGGATTCACCTCACACTCACAGCAACCGCCCTTACCCCTTCCTGCCACTTTCAACCCGGGCTCTTCATGTCAACACTCGAGATGTTCACTGTGCAGCAGGTCATGGATTTTTTCTTTATATGGTGTGATATAGATATTGATGATAAATGTAAAATCCTGAAAACTTTGAAGCTTCATATTTCTTTTCCGTTTTCCTGCAGGAGCACTCAGAAATTTAGGTGCCCATCAAAATGCTGTGGTGCGAAAGACAATTTTTTGAGAGTGCCTATAAACTTGTAATGGAAACCTTCCCCCAAAATATGGTGTATTTTGTTGATGTAGAATTCAAATTTGGCCTAAAATGTGATAGCTCCTTTACTTTTAAAGTTATTCCGGTGTAAAAATCAATATCTTTCATCTGGGACTAAGTTTGGGGGATCAGAACTGCCGTAAGTACCCCAGTGAAAGTTTTCGGAATATAAAGAGCCGCGCTCATATAAGCCCGCAGGTCCTAAACTCGCCTGGGGTATTAAAGATTCAGAACCTTAACGATAAGCCCGCACCGCCAGATACGCCCGCACAGCGATGGCCGACTTTAGGATCGTGTCTAACGTGTACAGAGAGCAACCAACGTATTATTCATGTTTATAAGCATATTTACAGTTCATTATGTCGCACAATTCACTATTTTTGATTTTTATAATATATTTCAATGAACATGAAAATCCATGGCAGCAAAGTCAGAAATACGGCCGAAATCTTCCCATTTTCAACTCTTTCGTTCCATATTTTTTTTTTTTAGAAGTCTTTCACAGCAATTGGCTATATTTTGTCAGCATCGATCGTGTCATAATAATCCGGCGCCCTTTGACTAATCACTATCCTCCCATGGAAGCTACGCCTGCGGACAGCGTTTACTACCAAGGCAGACGGAGCCCTGTTTGGATCTACCACTGACTAGCACGTCCCGAAGGGACTTCACTCTGGATACGGAAACCACTCCCGACAACCATTATCTAGGCAAATCATCATCAATTCTCAGTTTACCTTCCTAATCGCAAATCTGTTTTGGTATTAACTTCAATTTTGTTTTTACTTTTTTCTCTACATCATTGTTGTTATATAACATGTATCCTTTATTAAGAAGGGACTAATTTTGGTTTGTTCGGCACAACCCTTTGACTAGTAAATAGTCGCTATCCTCCATGGACGCTAACGCTGTGGAAAGGTTTCCTACCAAGAGAAAGAACTGGGCCTGTTGGATTCCTACCACGGAACTAACACGTCCAAAGGGGCTACATACTGGATACGGGAATCCACCTCCGACACTACCATTATTAGCATCAATCATATCTCAGTTTTACTACTTTCACTAATTTCGCAAATCGTTTTGTAAAATAACTTTATTGTTGTTTCTTTTTTTTTAAGTATCTCATCATGTATGTTTTAGTATAACATTTATCCTTTATTCAACCCTAACGCGGCCCAGAGGAATTGAAGAGGCAACAAAACGTGGTACCGGTCGGAAAATGCTTTTCGTTGCATCTGGGCCTCTAACGACTATTTTTTTGGTCGTCGCAAATGACTCTCATTGCTCCTCATTGCATCTGGCCTCTTAACAGGAAAATGTCTCGATTTTTTTCGTTGCACCTGGCCGTCTTCGCGAAAATGAAACGCGTGTTTTTCGTTGCAATTTTGCATCTGGGCCGTCTTCTCCCGGAAAATGACCAGATTTTTTTCGTTGCATCTGGGCCTTATTGACTGAAATGATGCGATGCTGTTCGCTGCATTTCGGACGGTTTGCCCACAAAGGCTCAATGCTTTTCATCAGGCGGGTGACACCTTGTACAAATGCCCATAGACAATTTCGAATTCGATGGTGATAGCGCCACATTTTCGAGAAGGCTATTGGGTTAATATGCATAAACGTATTCATGACGTTAAACCGAGCAGAAGAGCATAATAGCGCACGCACGACTATGGATGTAGCGTAATAGCGTCACCTACGACTGGCGAACTATAGGGCTACAAATTTTCATGCAGATCGTGTGCAGTACGCATCCATTATTGATTTAATTTATTTATTTATTACCCTGTTTTTTATTGCATGTCCCACGCGATGTTCTCGTTGCATCTGGGACGTCTTTCCGGTAAATGGCGCGATGTGTTTTGTTGCATCTGGGCCGTATTCGGAAAAATGACGCGATTGTTTTTCGTTGCATTTGGGGTGTCTTCCGGGAAAATGGCGCCGATGTTTTGCGTTGCATCTGGGCCGTCTTGATTTACGCTACTATTCCTGTGCCGGGAAAAAACGGCCGAGATGCAAAGATAAATGCAAAACTTGGTCTGTGACATCTGTGGCCGTTAAAAATACAAAAATAGATGGCCTCGTGCATTTGGGCGGCGGCCGGCCCAAAACGGACCCGGTCTGGTAGGGTTAAGAAGAGACGAAAATAGTGGTTATCGAAGGTGAAGAGGGACAAGGGACGACATATCAGACACTGCCGATTCAGCCCTTGATGAGGATGGGTGGCGGCCCTATTTCACAGTGACAGCGAAGATGAAGACTTGAGGCTTGCTGAGGACGACTTCTCGAGCTGCATAGCAGTAGCTAGCTTATATGCATACAATCAAACAGTCCTTTCAGAACTACCATTCTTCTAAAGAAGAGAATGGGAGTGCTGTAACATAAAAAAAAAAAAGTAAGAGTCACTTCCCAGTCCCCTCCCCCATGAAAAAAGTACAAGTCAATTTGTCCATAACCCCAATAAAGCAAACTGTTCTTTCTTCTTTCCTATTTCTTCATTTCACTTTCCTGTGTGCGTGTGTTTTTTATTAGGTTATTATAAAACAAATGAAATATTAAGTACAAACAAAAAAAATAAAAACACCTAAACAATCTAATAAAAATATCAGTCTTTTTATTAATAGCGTTCAGTTCATTTTGTAAATCGTTAGCTTCCTATTTGAAAAATTTATAACACCGGTCTTGGTGCACGTGAGTTCCCTTTACTATACTGTTACAAGTACAGAGTAAAAAAGAAGAAGTGGGGGGAAAAACTGTAAAAATTTGCTCTTTAGTTCAAACATTAAACAGGCAGGGTTGTTGCTTAGTAATATATTAAAGCGAAAAAACAAAGAGCATGCACTAAAGGACGAGAATTAGTCGCAAACGTTAAAAATAGTTTCGTCCCTATCTTGCCTTCCTTTGGTCTCCCATCCAAGAACGGACCGGGCTCGACGTTGCTTACCCTAAGTGTTTGTGACAGCGATCTAGGCAGCAGCCATGAGTCACTGACCTTTATTGCGTTAAACTAATACTTGATCTTGTATCATATGTGTTAAAAAAAAAAAAAGATACAAGATGAATACGTAATATTTCATTTAATACAACTTCATACAAGAAAATATTCATTTATCACTAACACAAACTTAAAACAGGGCTGGATTTTTTTAAAAAAAAGCTGCAGAACATAACCTATTGCGGAAGTTTTGGGGAAAATTTGTCCATTGAAGGCCAAAGAAACACCAAGGGGTTTGGTTGTCGATCTTGGTGGTTCTCCGCTGGTCGATGTTGTGAGTAATTACTCGGTATTGTCTGTCTGGGCGGATGATCGAGCTGGTTCCCAGCTGGTGATGTATTGATGAGTAAGTAATACAATAGGATCATTGGTGTTTGCTCGTATCCACCAAGTCATTGGTATGGCTTTGTGGTGGTGTTAGGATTGTTCAGAGCCGGCAAGTGTGCTTATCCGGGGGCCCGCGTGTATCCATGATACGGACGCTCCTACATGGCCCGCTATTTGAGGCTGGGGCGGATTGGGGAACAGTCAGGTTTACACCCTACTCTTATTCGACACTGATGCGATGTACAGGTACAGTTGTGGCTCTCTGTTTACAAGGGACGACGGCTTAACGTCCCATACGAAGGAAGGGGGATGCTTTCATGATCTTGCCCAATTCCAAGTGAACCATGGAGGAGAGCGGTAATTCTGTTTAATCAATAGCTGTATACGATCAATCCAGAATTGGTAGTACCCGAATAAATCCCAGCAAGTGCCACGGACCCCCAACCGGGATTCGAACCCGGGAATTTGATTGGAAAATTTGCGCAGCAGGCAAGCACCCTAACCGCTAGGCCACGCTTCCCACAAAATCAATGCGTCTAATTGGTAGGTTACACGGTATTGTCCGTGGGCGATCGAAATAGTTGATTCATGTTAGTCATTTGTATACAGACGAAGCCGCTTCAATGCGGCATTTTAATGTTTATATACTTAAGAGTCTCAACTGAAAGACTTTAATAATGATCAATTATCAAGTGGGCAATAATCACACAAAGGAGTTTACACACAGCAAGTTGGTAAAATTGAGGACACTTCAGATGGGTTAGGGTTTAATTTTATAGTTGTTTCAGTCACTCACTTGTGGGTTTCTTTTTAAAAACATACAACATCACGTATAAGCCGCTTCGGTTTATAAGCCACGCATCCTTGAAGCCTTTGATGAAAACAATACGGTATAAGCCGTGGCTAATATTCTGAAAATTACCGGTAAACAACATTTTTAATGTCCATTTGCTTTAATCTGAGTCAACACTGCAGGATTTCTCTCCAGACAATAATAAGCACATAAGGAATTAAGTAAGTGAGTTACAGCCTTATTGAAAAATAATAATTTTGCATTTTGACATATATTGGGCCCCCCTGAAAATCAATGATTGAATATGACACACCCCTCTACTTCAGATATGTTGAAGATACATCATCAAAGATCTATTTTTGAAAGAACCAGCTGGTTTTCTTGATGTCTTCATTGTTTTCAGCACAAGACAATTTTGCTGATTTCCCCACTAGAATGTATATGGTTGATATACACTGTGCATGTACAATGACCTCTGGGTCACGTATACTGTGTGTGGTAACTTTGCGTGTGTATTTTGTTGTGAAAAAATAAACAACAAGCTAGTTCTTTCAAGGAAAGTGGTTTAATGTATATCTCATCATATCGGAAAGTAGAGGGTGGTGTCGAATATCAAAATTGGTTTTCAGGGGGGGTCAAAATGTTATACAAAAAAGTACAATTACCATTTCAAGGGCTGTGTACCTCCCTTATGACTTTTCTAATGTGGTCATAATTGTATTGGTTTAAAGTTCTACTCTTGTTGTTAACTCTGATGACCAAAAAGATGGACATCTATAACAAATTCTTACTTTTGGAGTATGACCCCCCTGATTTGGCCCCGGATGAACAAAGGTGCTATTTACGCTCCTGAACTATAAAAGTAAATACACTATGAACCTTCTGATGCCAGATTTGAATTCTACACCAAATATTAACCCTAGATAGTGATTTTCAAAGTTGTGGAGCGGGTTACTCAGGCCTCCAGACATCGAGCCGTGTGCACCGACACGCACCCGGAGATCTCAACATTAGTCATCCACTTTGGGTTGGCAACTTTTGATGGTGAACCTCCTAAATTTCCAATGCTTAGTGGGCAAAAACGAAAGGACTCAAAATTTCAGGATTTCATATCTCATCAATGTCTCCACCAACGTAAAACGAAAAAAAAATCCCACGAAGGCTGCGGTGGCACATCTCGAATGTTGACATGGGAATGGGCCACCCGATTTAATGCATCCTCCATGCTCAACCCAACCCTCCTATCTCTCCACTTTTCCAAGTCTTCTTTGGAATGACCCCTCCTCCTCAAACACCACTTGAAACTCAAAAGCCCCTTCTAAAACATACTTCCTCAGCACATGCCAACGTACGCTATTCGCCTTTGCCAACCGGTCTCCACCGTTTTTTCTTCCAAACCCAACATCTGCATCAGTCCTCAGTCTTGCATCCTATCCATCAACTTCACAACCACACATCGCTCTCATAATTACTCTCTCTGTACTCCTCAGAATCCCCATCTCATTTTTGCTCAGACACCATGTCTCGCTTCCATACAGATAATGATCTCACACAACTCTTACACAACATTACCTTTCATCTTCAAAGATTTTTTTCGCCTTTGCACAACTCCCCACATTCCCTGAACTTCACACACCCATACCTCCCCATCTAGCTGTCACAGGTCACATCGATCCACCACCCCTACGAACCTGTTCCCAGGTAGGTGACCAATTCCACCTCGTCAAATAACTTACCCCTTTTGCACCATCCCTCCAGCACCCTTCTCGCAGCTCCCACACATAAAAATCTCTTTGCCACGTGGGGGGCACTCTCTTGTGCAATGGCTCTCCAATGGATCCAATTCCCAAATTTCTCACACTGCACACTGAATTTGCTTATACCCTCTTCCCACCAAAACGCAACATGGGTCTACCGTACTCACTACCCAACCTCCCTCTCCCTTCCCGTCAACCAGCACTTTTGTATTCAAAGGTTTACTTAAGATCTTCCAACCTTCCATTCAAAAACCACTCTCCCTCGATCCCTCCATTGTCTCACACATTAAACCAAGTCATCAGCATCAACATCTCACTCAAACTCTTTTGCACTCCTTCCGTAACTACATAAATAACAATTAATTGCAAAAATCAATGGCGAAAGTACACAACCTTGATGCACACTCAACTTCACCTCAAACTCAGACAACTCAGACCCCACTCTTAACTATTGTCTTAGCTTCTTCATACACTCGGGTGGTTTTTATAGGCCCAGGTTGTAATTTGGGATTCAGAACACATAACATGGCAGTGGTTTCATTGCAACAGTGGCCAGTAACCCTGGCCACAAACCTAGTTGATTGGTGGTGCATTGAAAAATAAAATAGATTTACTCATCATATGATTATGTCACAATAAATATTTAAAAAAAATTAAGAATAATTACACGTCTGTAAAACAAGTTGTGGTTTAAAAACATGATTAATTGCGAGTTTTTTCCAAGTTCAAGCCCCTACCCCCCCCAGGGATAATCCACCGCTCTTTTGGGGAAAATTCTTCATTTAGGGGGGGGGCTTATACCGAGTGGTTATGGTATCATGGAAATGTTCACATAAGGAACATCACAAAAAAGGTCAACCAGACGCTTTACTTGGTTTCCTGTGGCGGAATGTTGGAAAATGCCCAAAATTACGACCAATCTATTAAATATATTGTTTGGCCAGTCCTACAGTGTGTTCTTCATCCCTGGGCACCTCACCTCAAGACTAGGAATGACTAGAGCATTTGATGCTCTAATTAGTATGAGAGGTTATCAATGCAAGATTTGTTACAAGGTGATTATGCTAGCACCAGCGTTTACCTCAGTGAGAGACATTGCACCCCCCTTCCAAGAGGAATTTTTGTCTGTCTATCGGACGACTCTACCGGACACTAACTGGATTGTGCTAAAGAAAAATTTCACTGTTTTATCAAAACTCCAACTTGGCCATATCATGCCATGGCTTTATGCAATAAGTGTCATTTGTGAGTGCACTCTTGCATGCCAGTACCATTGTACTGTAGACTTGATAAAACTCACGATTTGGCCATCCCATTCAATGGTTCCCAATATTGATTCGGGGTGAGAAAATACTCTTGACATCTTCCTTTGTGTTCCATGTCATAATCAATACACAGGAATCTGAAACTGTGTGCATAATTTCCAATTCTCTTGGATTTAAATGATACTGAGAATTCAAAAAATGTTCTAAATGCTTGATTGTGGTGGTATCATGTCAATGATGGCCTTCTCGTAAGTTGGACCAAGTAGGTTCATAGTGATACCTTCCTTTGTTGGACTTATATTTTATTTTAGAAGACTGAGACATGTAAATACATTTGGTGTCCGACACTTCTAATGGAAGAAATGTGTGAATGTTTTCATATGTTAGTACCGGTTATATCCCACTAACACAGGATTCGATCTTTGCGCAAGACATAGCACAAGTGCTGTCTTATTTAAAGTTGTCCCATCGATTTTGGACATCCCTGTTTGCCGACTACCTATCAGAAGACTCAGGAACAATTTCATAGTCAATACTCTAAAAAAAAAAAAAAAAAAAGAAAAAAAAAAAACCACCAAGGTCAAATCTTAGCCTCCCGTACTCCTTCCTTCTTCCATACACCATCAACCCTGAAAACCCTGAATCAGCTTCGACCAACTAAATATGCAAACGTACTCATTCATAAATTTTATTCCAGCACTTTTTTATTACAATCCCCTAAATAAAAACCCACTGCAGTAAATGCTTCCAATGAAATCACATACACAATGCCCATAAAATAAATCCAAATCCTTGTGCACGTGTTTTTAAAGGTCCATGGACACGGCTGAGTAGACATTTCTTAATTTCTTACATTTTTCTACCACAACATATCCTGATCATATCTCAACACGATTTTTAAAGTGAACATCAGGAAAGTGTTAATTTCAAGGATAATATACCCTAACTGACAGGGCCTCTCCTGTTTTCGCGAACGCGTATCAAGATCTGGAGTTGGATTTGACCCACGTTTATGACTCAGAGTGAAAACAGTTTTGTAAAACAGCTCACATTTGGGCCTAACCTCACCGGCACACTCCAGATATTCTCTCCTTGTCGTTTCTTTGTCTGGAACTTTAATAAAGCTATCTGTTCTGATTTGTTCGTACGGTCCTGCTGGTGCACCCGTCCGCCCAATACATCACATTATCGTATTTTAAGGCCCAATTCAAGAAACATTAAATGCCATTGATACAACAGTAGGCCTGCATAACCCGCGTAAGTCACTGTGACTTTGCAAGAAAAACTGGGCCGCGCACTTCCGGTTCCCAACGATGACGATCAATACGCGTATCGCGTATTTGTTACTCGGACGTCACTGTCTGGGTCACGCGTGCCACTCGATAATCACTTACATTTTGGAATTTCCTTTTAAAGCTTGTCCAAAACACATTATATTATGCCCGATTTTTTATCAAATAGTACTGGTTCCTCTCAATTACTGCCTCTGCAGATTTTACTTGATACCATACTCCTATGAAATGAAACCTTTTTGGTGGTAATTATAGTATGTTTAAAGCATGGTCATTGACTTTAAACACCCGCATATGCTGATAACATGCATGATGCACTGTACCTCTCACCGTTCAGAGGACCCGATTCAGACATACCGGGACAGAAACCCTTTGACAAACATGTGCCCTTTACAACCACTCCAGTCACGCTCATCAAGGGTATTCCCCCCCCCCGACTATAACATTATTTACAATTGTTAAAACAATTTGTTTCCAGTCACTTATAAGTTTATAACTTAAATACCCGCCATTTACATCCGACAGTCAACATCTATTAACTTTAGTGAGAGGGACTTTATACTAGTTTTTTATTGGAAAGAATTTTGCAAAAGTTCCAACAAATTTGTTTCATTTTTTGAGGCAAATCACTGTCTGTCACATGCTTAAATAAGAAGAACTGGTATGAAGCGAATACCCGCCTAGAACTTCCTAGTCTAATAATCATGATATTGAGTACCAAAACCATTAGTTTGTGTATATGCATTCCGTTGTCTATGGGTCTCCACTTTGATACCAACACAGACTTTCCCAAAAAACACTCCCAGTCATTCATGCACTTATGTCTTGGAGTCAGCAGCAAAGAATCCACCGCTGGGCCGGATTCACTTGCTATAATCGGCTTCCTCCAGATCCATTAATGGTGTTTTTCTCGTTTGCATAAGACCTGGGTTCCTACTGTGGCCATGTTTTCAGTAAGCCGTCAAGAGAATACCACTTACACAAAGGAAACTGTTGAATAACAGATGGGAGATCCTCCCATAAATTCACGAGTGAAGCGACAACACTGAACAGCAAATGGCAGGCGTAATCGTATTAATCCCTAACTGCTAGTTACTGGAATGATAAACCGAGTTATATTCCCAAGCCCAGGTTATCACGAATCTGGTTACCATGCCCTGACCTTTTCATGTTCTACAAAACGCGTTAGGAATCAATTAAGCATGTTTGGTGATCATCAGTATCATTAACTTGGCCAACTTCCACATCACTAATATAGTGTTGGCCTCTACCCGGTTTTAAGAGCAATATATTTTTTCAACTAGGCCTTTTAAACATGTCACACACACCGGTAATGTCAAATGGTACACAGTCACTTCGACGGATGGCCAACTCGACCGATCCCAACTCGACGGTCATCCACTCGACGGACCACCAATTCGACCTCCATACCAGCTCGACCGATAACCAACTCGACCGTGTAATTCCAACATCGCGACCGTCGCTGTGACGTACAACCGACCGATCGCGTCGGGTTCAATGACGATGCTTGACTTTTGTGGTACACGGGTTGAACGTACATGTCATTTTCTTATGGTATTTTTTGATGTTTAGATTTTTGGTCTTGGTTGATTTCTAGCCCTATTAGTTTAATGACCAAACTCAAAGCTACAGCGCTAGTAAGAATCATTTCTAACTAAAACCGTGGATCTTAAAGCCTGCCACACAGATCAAACTTAGTACTGTTAGTAGGTTTCTCATCAAGCTTCCGTTATTTTCTAACCGTTTGGCTCGTTAAAGTCGCGGTGCTCCACAACTAACTGCCGGAAAAAAAACGCAGTTTTGAGGGTTAGGTTTGGGTTCAAAATCGAACAATTAAGCCTTTGAAGGAGCAATCCAACAATTAGACCGTTTGAAAGTCTCTCCGATCAAGGAAACTGTTTGGTTTGAGAGTGGGTCAAAGATGTGGCTGAATGGATTTTACCCGGGGATTTCATCGATTAATTATCCCCATCCGTGTGTTTCAGTCATGTTACAATACGGGTTACAATCCATCCAATTTGCTAGCTTAGTATTGTCATCCAGTCCTTATCTATGTGTTAGTTGTATGCAGCTCGTTTCGTTTAATCCCAGGGCCTTTCACAGTAAAATAAGCACTATTGGGAACTAAGTAACTGTGAAACTCACGGTGGTGCTCGATGTACATGTATAGCCTATGGACTATGTATTATCAACTAAATAACGGACAGCTTTACCAATAAAAGAATTTAATGTATGTGTCAATAAAATTATTGTTGTCATGTTTTTTCTTTTTGTTTTCCCCCTATTGTTGGATGAACACCGCTTCGCTCCCGCGCGTGCCACTGGCTGTGTTTAAAAAAGTGTAAACCAAAACGCCAATAAATATACTAGTTGTATTATATACATTATGTTCACAAACTGCATGACAAAGCGGGTATAATTCTATCGTCTCGTTGCTTTCAATAGGCACGTGCCAATAAGGTAAGATGCAATTAGATTCTAAATTGCATTATCGAATGACAAATTGTTTTCTTTATTGATAGATTTTCATTATTTTAGCGTAATCGTTATTAATAATTTTGCAAACGACTGGTAAAAATAGACTATCAATATTTCCTCCGAAAATGAACTTAACACGCCTAAAATTGTCCAAACATTGACGGAGCTAAGTTTGTTCCATTAGTGGGGTCTGCTATATATTTATACTCAATATTTTTTTTTACTTATCACAATTAAATATCTTACTTAAGTATCATCATGAAATGTTTCGTATTAATGTGTAGGGCCGAGAGATTTCCATATACCGGGTGTTTGCCTAAAAAAATGAAAGCTCTGATTTTTTCCATTTATTTAACATTTCCATAAAAATATCCCCATCTGAAAGGATTAATCTGAAAATGCTAGATTTTTTTTTTAATTCCTATTGGAGCAAAGTAATAACTTTCCGTCTATATTAAGCATATTGTTGTATAATTCCAAACATTAAAGGTTTCAGTTGATAAAGTCGCAAAGAGATTGTAAATTTACCATTTTCCATGTAAAAGCGTAAAGTATAATGCCGATTACCCAATTATACTCACTACTGATTTTTACGATTCATAACATTTATTGTTTTCAACTAAGTGAACATGAGAAAAGAATAATGAGAAACATATAGTGCTATGGAATTACACAAAGCTAGGCAAACGGGGACGTAGCCCGATAATTAATTCTTTCCCGGAATGGTCTGATTTTATTGTCTTATAAGGTTGATTTGGACCCCCCCTTTTTTGCAACCGAAGAAAACATAAACAAGGATGGGTCTCTTCCACTTACACAAAAATTTTCAGCAATGCAATGGTTTGCGTCGATCAACATTCACCTCGGATTTAGAAAGTATGATAACAGTGTGAATCTTGACAAAGGTTTTTACCATGGTTATAGAAAGAGTAATATAATTTATTCTACAGCAGAACAGTATTTCCGATGTCACCTTTACTGGACCATTTTGTCCATGCCGCTGAATTAATGTCTCTGCTTTTATGTATGAATTCCCACATAAACATTTTACAATGCGAAAATTTAATGAAAAAAAAAAAAATCGATGATTCCAATAGTTCTGCTAACTAAAAGCTTTACTTTTTAATTAAGATTATTAATTCGCTGTGGTTATCATTGTTTGTACACATTCCTCCGAAAGGTTGCGGAGATAATTTTCAACTCAGCTAATAAACCATTGACAAGATCGATATCGGCTGAGTAATTGTTCTTGATTTTTTTTTGCCAAAAAGGTAGTGGTTGAGTCAATTCTACTACCCATACTTTGTTAAACTTGGAGTATTTATACCGAAACTACGCTAAAACACATATGTTGCGCCCAAGGCAAAAATGCATTTGGTGCGCGTTGTTCAGTATAAACGTGAGCATTATGAAATGGGTCTTAGAAGTTGTGTATCAATGGGTGGGAGGGGCTTGTTTGGGTTTGTGCATGTGTGTTTTGTGTTTGCGGTGGTTTTGTGTTTGCAGCATTTGAATGACTGTCCTCTTGAAATCCCTCTTATATATGATATTTTTTTGACCACTTTCGTCGGCCTAAATGTGGCAACAAATTAATCTGGATCGACTGCCTCGACTGTTGGGTCTTAACTTTATGTGCCTCAAATCCCATGCAAAATTAAAAGTCCTAATTCGCGTTTGGTAATGTCTAATTGTAAATATAAATTGAACCACATGTGGCATATTTAAAAAATAAATTTTAATGCGACTATAGACCTCACTATTACCTTTTTTATAGCCCGATAATCTATTTCTTTCCAAGAATGGTTCGATTTTTAATTTGTCATGTAATTTAAAAAAAGACTGAAGTCGAAGCTCATATAGATCTTACCATACCATAAAAAACGTTCTTAGAAAGAAAAGGTTAGGACTTTTAGATTCTACGTTTGGTTTGTTGTTGGTTATCTATTTGACACCGTTCTCCAAATTGTTTTAAAAAACATAAAAGCCATAAAGCCTTGATAATAACATTGCGTTTTGGATGGTTAAGAATTTATAAGGTTCGCAATTCGTATTTCTAATTTGTATTTAAGAGTTAATGTCATTATTATCAAAACATGCATATCAATGTAAACCTGTTCATAATTTTACCAGAATGTTACCTTTTAAATTATCGAAGTGTAAACCCCCAAGTATTCAATATATCTTCCACCGATTTATTACCTTATTACCTAACATAAAATATTACAATTTTGAAGCAGAAAAATTGTTATCCAATACAACAGTGGCTAAAAAAATAATGTACTAACACATTTTAAAATCAATAGTAGTATTTATACGCGACCGTTTTATTTTTTTCGTAATATTACGTTCTTTGTAACTTGTTTTTAATGTCAGTAATACGATACTATGAAATCGTTTTAGTCTATAAAATGTGTTAAAAAACGTCGTAATGTAACGTCATTAAAAAACCAAAATCTTATTTTCCCTAATCATTTTTAAAAATAATTTTAAAAAACTCCTTTCTCCTTTTGGTATACATTTAGGTTTAATTGAAAAAGGAGTACACACACATATATTATGTAATTTAGCATCTCCTATTCATGTAAAAGTCAGTTAGTGGGTATGTAAGTGGATAAGGTTTAGGACTTGTAATCTTAAGCCCTGGTTCGAATCTGTAGGTACAGGTATGAGTTTATGCAGATGCAGGATTGAGTTATTTAATTGGTGACTGTAGAATGGTTACAGTACCATATAAAACAAAGGTATAAACTGGTTTAAATCTTTATTCTTCACGTTTTTCCCCCCCCCCCCCTTGTTTATTCCTTTTTTCTCCAAAATTGTTTGCCTGGAAAATTAACTGGTTAAATCCACGGGGTAACGTAATAGAGACGTTTGTTGATGTGTCATAGCTACAACGTGTAAGTTTGGTCAGAGGATGTAGAATAACGTTTTAATTTGATTAATTTGTTTAAACAAGTCAAAACGAACATGGCGTTGAAACTGAGATTTTACGCGTTATTTCAGTAATTACGTTCCCTTTAATGGTTTCGTATTTTTACGGCTCCAGTTATGTTAAGTTCTGCATGTAGTGCGTCCCAGCTGCCAGTCAAATGCTGTTTTTTACAAAGTTATTTTTTAACAGGATATATATTATATATCATGTAACAAGATATCTTGTATATTTTGTCTACAAAATCTTTTTGTAGCTAGCTGCGGATAAACATTTTTCGTCGATAAACGCTGTATGTTTTTTATAATCTTCCGTGACAAATATGTTTTGGGTTTCAAATCCGTACCTTGTGTTCGAGTTACGCGACAACATTTCAGGGAGCTGTATTTGTAAATTCCCATATCAATATACCATATTAAAAATCATATGATAATTACCCTGCCTAACAGTATGTGTTCCAAAATGCAAGTTTAACATGTTTTATTACTTAACTGACTGTGACATCCGGGCATCAGGGGTTTTATGATTTGTAGATTTGAAATAATACTCCTTAAATTAGTTTGTCATCCATTTAGCAGTTAGTTGGTTAGGCCTACTCGTATATATCCAAACCGTACAACATTGAGCAAATATGGGCGGCCAAAAGTGGGTGTTTCACACAAACGACGTTAAAAACTCATAAGGTGGGAAATAACTCGAAAAGGGGTATCCATTTTTTGCTTAAAAATATCAAAAAATCGGGTTTTGCACCTTAGATTTCACAGAGTAAATAAATAGTAGTTTTCTTCATACACTAAAATTTTGAACCACGATCCTTCAAATTTTTGGGTTCGTGAGAATTCCTTTTTGATCGGGACATGGACATTTTAAATAACCGAAAGACACCCACAAATTCATAGAAGCTTTTTTGTTTTCTTTTCTACTCAGTTATGTTTGTCCAAAAAATAAATTATGTAAGCTATTTTAAACGTTTTTCAAATGTCTTTCCCAATCCAGTAAAATAATGGCGAAATCATACCTCCAGAAACTCCTCGGTCTGTCCCTTTTAAAGATTGAGTAATTTTATAGACTAATGTTGACTTGACTCGACTGATTCTTTTTTTTTAATCTGCATAATCTTAATTACAAGTCGTGTGTTTTGTTTAGGCCTTATTATTATCTTTGTGTAAAGCTCATTATCGTATACAAAATTAAAGCTGACTCCGAGATTTCCCGACAGGGTCGCCCTCAATGTTCAAACAATCTTGGTTGTTTTTTTTTCATAACAAATGATTGTCCATATACTAATCATTGTTGAATAACTAAACAAATCGAAGTCCTTCATTAAAAAAAAAAAAGTTTTTGTTATAAATCCCCGGAATTTCTGTTATAACCCGGGTATCCGATCATCTCTAACTTTGGAATTAGCGTTTAAAGTGACTATCTTTATTTCTAGATGATTATTTTAATCAAACCCATCACAAAAAATTTTTTACATCTCCGATCGCTTCAGACAAATGTTTGCCTTTGATGAAGTTTGCCTTTGATGAAGTATCCTGCTAGAATCCTGCTAGATCTACACGAAATGAGATCCTGCTAGATCTAAACGTCCAGGCTCCACATTACAGTTTTACCTACACAGGCTATTTTTGTGGATAGCAGTTGGTAACAG
>JAMKCH010026245.1:0-17921 GCA_023653785.1 Ophioderma brevispina
AAATGGGGGGTTGCAAGTGAGTCATTTAATTTTCAAATGCTGCTGCACTAAGGCCAAAAAAAAAAATTGTTGTATAATTGGAGTAACCCGCCCTACCCTAATTTTGAAAATCAAGCCCTGTACAAAAGTATACCTACCCTAATTTTTTTATTGATTTTCAAAAATCTTATTTTTCAAGTTGTTTTTACCCGATTTTTAACCGATTTTCTCAATATTTTTTTGTGTTTTTTTGTGTTCTGGTGTAACTTTGGCAACTTCTCTTTAAGATTTTCAAAAATAAGAGTCAAAAGTATCAATATTAATAACATTTACATAGACTATGTGTGATGATTTGATGTAGTAATGCATTATTAAAAAAAAAAAAAATCCGCCCGCCCTACCCTATTTAGCACTGGCCCGTTACTCCAATACAACAATTTTTTTTTTGCCTAAGCGTTGAATCAGGCTCAGCACAATGTTGCATTATACAAGAAGTAGGTGGAATTTCTAATGGCAGTGTATAGCTTCCATGTTCTTAATAACAACCTTAAAATAACTCTATAGATAAAATATCAAATATCTTGAATAACATGTTTTGAAGAACATTATTAAACTGAAGACTTATTCGATATAATGTCATGATTTATTATTTGGTGATATCACCTTGAACCATAATGAGGCTATAGCACTTTAACTAAAGGTTGGAACCTAGGCAAATATATACTTTTTTATAATCTTTATAAGGAGATGAACCTGTTAATGTAAATTAGAACACAATTTAACTCTATTTCAAATTTTCACCTGTAGTAACATTTTCCCTCCTTGAAGGGGCAGCAGTCTGAAAATTTGAACCGCATCATTTTCTGACAGTCTGGTCCCTAATGAATGCAGAACAGCAAGAAAATCAATTTTAGCACAAAAATCCTACAGGAACTGTTTCATTTTTTCTCACCCTTCCTCTCTTTTCCCTTCTACTTCCCATTCCCTTGTCTTTATCTCCCTCTTCCCCTTTTCTTCTCTCTCCCTAAGTTAGGTGTTTCAGCTAACTTATGTTTTCTTGCCATTTCTTTCTTTCTTCTTACAACCTTTAACTCCTAAACGCTTTGATCTCTGATAATCAAACTCACTCAGAGAAATGACTAGGACACAAGCTATATGCAGTGTGCTTTATTCGAGGTGGAAGGTCACCTGAGTGGCACAAAGGGCAAAACCTTAAGTTTGTAAAAAAATTAAAATGGAGTCAAATGGCAAATCTAAATGTATCTTCAAGTGGAGCATGATGAAAGGTGAAAAAAAGCTTATGGTGACTATGTCACAGGACCTATGGTTTGGGGGTCAAAGCTCAAAATGCTTAAAAAATTTCAAATTTTCAATCTTTTTTGTGCTACAAATTGCATGCAGTAATCTCGGCTGTATGTCATATGAATGAGCTATATCTAGTGTCAATGGGGTGTGCTCCGCTTGGTGTCAAACTTCATCCTGGGGCACAGGGGTCAAAAACATTCAGTGTGTAAAAAATTGAAAACAGGGTCAAATGGCAAATCTGATTGGTGCATGTTGTAGATCTCCCTTTTCTTTCCCCTTTCCGTCTCTTTCTCCCTCTCCTTCCCCTTTTTTCTCCCCTTCTACTCAACCCCATTTATTTTAGTTTTCCGGGGGTGGGGGTGGCATTCTGCCCCACCCCCTCCCCCACCCCACCCCCCTCCCCGCTGGTTAAGCAACTGGCATATAGAGGACGCTATAACATATACACTATGACCTTTGTAGGCGTATATGACAAGAATCCTGCAATGGATTTTTCTGATTTTTGCGTAGGTAATAGCTCTTGCATGTCTCTACTTACATCAGTTGTCAAAATTGTGTCGCCATTGCTTAAAATTGCTCTAAAAATAAAAGAGACAATTTGCATGGAGTCAAACAGCTGTGCCTGGCATCTTTAGCCAGAAAGGGAAATTTTGCCATAGCTGATTCTGTTGTCATGGCGTCTCCACAAACAAGTTGCTGTAGTGCCCAAGATCCCTGGTACAATTTTGATGACTCTTGAACCAAATGACCTGATAACCTTACCATGTGGTGTGAGATACAGATATGTAGGTTAAATGTCATATCTGGGAAAATGTTCTGTTCATGTTTTCTCCCCTTAATTTTAATCTTTCTGCAACTTTTTTTTATAAGTTCATGTCCTGCTGAGTGATCTTCAATCAGAAGTATCACTGGCCCATGAAGGCACCCAGCCAGGGTGGGAGCATGGGCACTGCACCCCCCAAAAACCCTTAAAATGTACCATACAGAGGTGATTTTTAAAATATTTTTTGTCAGACTTAAAATCTCAGTCCCCCCTGCCATTTTGAAAAATCTTCCCCCACGGTACAGAAGTGATTTATATCATACCTTTTGGCAGATTTTGAAAAAAAATGACCCCTTCCCCAAATAAATCTTGCCTGTGGGCCTGGGCTTAAAAAAATATAGAATTGCATTATTTCATGAGAAACCTGTTCTGTCTTCTTTTTGCTATTTTAGATCGAGTTGCTCCTTCACAAGAAGCTACGCGGAGGGGTAGAGTTTGTGAGAGGGGTACCCAAGACGGCTGCTGGCAAGATCCTTCGTAGGCAACTCAGAATGCAAGAGATGATGAAACAAGAGCATAAGTAATGTATATTGTAGCAATAAAATTCAAATCTTTTGCTGTGAAATGGAATGTGACCTTGACTTATGCTAAGTTGGCTCAGCTTGTAACCATGAATGGTGATGTCACATACCTCAGAGTAGATGTACTCTACAGTGGTCCCTATAAAGCAAGATTGAAGATGTTTTCTTTGACAGGTTGAGTTGTTTTGTGAAAATGGTATCTCTCATTAAATGCCTAGTTAGGCCTCTTTCATTATGACACCAATTAACTCCTACCATTGCGGATGACTGACCATGAGTGGTTCTGTAAACATTGCCAGCAGTAGCTTTGCACCAGATTTCTCATTGGATAGATTTCTGTAGAAATGGAATTGCTTATATGTGGAACAACTGTTCTTCAGTGGAAATCTTATTGGGGAACAGTGCCTCCAGATGATGAAGAAATTCTTCCACTTCCCAAAATGTCAACATGGAGTGACCAGGTGAGTATGGTGGGTCCAGCATTGAGCAACAGCTCATCGGCAGATGATTGTCAGGGACATACACTAAAGGCAACTCTTTACCATGAGGGTAATTACTCTCACCTGACCCATGATGTTGAGTGACCACCAATGTCACAGGTCCTCACACCCTTTTATTTTTTCTGTGTGTGTGCGTAGTGAGCTCAAAAGCAAAGTCTACACAACATTGCCTAGAGACATCAATAACCTACATGACATAGTTGTGCCTGCACAAGAGTTGGGGCATTAAGGTGAGTTCATACTTCATAGCTAGCCTTTTGAACATCCTTTCTGCGCAATGCGTATGCTTATGTATCTGCACGCGCAAAACATGTTTGAAAGGCTAGCTTCGGCTGACATCTACCAATGAAGTATGAACCCACCATAAGGCGACAGAGAACATGATCTGGAATGAGGACCACGGCAGATGCTTGTGTTGTAAGAAATTGGCTTCATGTTGAAAGACAATGGGCATATAAGACATTGAAGAAATACCTAAGGTAATAACTGTTGTCATGTTGTAGAGTGTCACAAAACGTCTTAAAAAGAACTTGTGCTCGGTAACTTGTGATGGTACCTACGTTGCTTGGTATCATAAGAGAGAGAGAGAGAACATAATTATGTAACAGTAAACAGTAACTAACAGTAAATTCATAAAAAGTCTTGTCAGTGTCCGGAAAAGCAAATGTCTGTCTCAGTTTCCTTCTTTTTAAGGACACCCTGTATGTTCGGTAAAAAATGGGTGTGACCTTGACCTATGGTAGTGTAGGCTCATATGTTACAATAAGGTCATGTCACACCTCATAGTAGATGCACTCTGTTCACTATAACATGGTGTGTGACCTTGGCCTATGATAGTATTGGCTCATATGTTACCGTAAGGTCATCTCACACCTCATAGTAGATGCCATATCTGTTAACTATAACATGGCATGTGACCTTGACCTAGTATGATAGTGTTGGCTCATATGTTACCATAAGGTCATCTCACACCTCATAGTAGATGCACTATCTGTTCATTATAACATGGTTTGTGATCCTCATAGTAGATGCACTCTGTTCACTATAACATGGTGTGTGACCTTGGCCTATGATAGTATTGGCTCATATGTTACCGTAAGGTCATCTCACACCTCATAGTAGATGCCATATCTGTTAACTATAACATGGCATGTGACCTTGACCTAGTATGATAGTGTTGGCTCATATGTTACCATAAGGTCATCTCACACCTCATAGTAGATGCACTATCTGTTCATTATAACATGGTTTGTGATCTTGGCCTATGATAGTGGTGGTTCCTATTTTACCTTAAGGTCCTATGTTATAGTAGATGCTTTAACTGTCCACTATAACATGGTGTATGACCTTGCTCTGTGGTAGTGTTGGCTCATATGTTGCCAAAAGGTCATGTTAGATTTCATAGTAGATGCATAATCTGTTCACTATAACATGGTGTGTGACCTTGGCCTATGGTAGTATTGGCTCATATGTTGTCATAAGGTCATGTTACATTTCATAGCAGATGTATTATCTGTTCACTATAACATGGTGTGTGACCTTGGCCTATGGTAGTGTTGGCTCATATGTTGCCATAAGGTCATGTTACATTTCATAGTAGATGCACTATCTCTTCACTCATGGTGTGTGGCAGTAGCCTATATTGCTGTGTTTACTCTTGCTGTGTAATCTAGTCACATCAGGTTTTAAATTGTGATCATGTATATAGTCAGATGTTTTCATGCGGGTTTTATTTTTGTGCAAGCAGAACATAAAATACTAATACAAGCTTTAAACAGAGACTATTCAGAGAATGTTCATTATAGGTAACTGTTGAATTGGCCAATTGCCGGTGATCAAAAAATGTTTAGCTTTCAACATTATCCCCAGAGTCAAAGTCCAGTGAAGTGTATTAAAACAAATACTTCATGCATGGTTTGTTATTGTGAAATAAGGTATTGGTTTTCCCCTTGTACTGGCTACCACAGCCTCAACAGTAAAAATAGATTGCTTTTTCCACCTCAAACCAATGTAGTCATTTGCAATGTGTACTATCAATTACTGGAGGTAGCTGCATGCCATGAAAGGCTTAAACCTCATATATGAGATAAGCTTCAGTGCTGGCATAAGTAACTGAAATACTGAGATAATATTACTCCATCCTCAGAAGGGTCAATTGCAAGCTTATTGCCAATATACTGTATTAAAGCATGCTCAATAGCCTTTACCGTGTGTCACCTAAAATGTAGCAGTCAAGAAATTTTAATCTTTGATAAAATGTAATTAGTACAAATAGGTGATAGATGTTTCATCACCATTGAAAAGAATTTTTGTTCTTGGTATGTTTTGGGATGTTCTATGTCAAGTATTATGTGATTCAACCCATCGTGTACTAGAAGAAAAGTTTGGGAGAGCGCGATTAGTTGGGGGGAGGCAGAAAAAGAATATATGTGGCCTGATTCACCTGTGTCATGAATGAACTAAAATAATCTGGCTTTTCATGTGGACATAATTTTAAGGGAGAGTGCAAAGACTTTAATTTGGTTCCTTTGTATCCAAACACCGGCGCTTCAAAGTCAGACATTCAATTCACCTGTTCCATTGAATACCAGTGAGCAATGATCAGATGATAAAGGTTGCAGTGAGAGATTTCACATAACAGGTGTCCTAAAATGTGTGGGAAAATTATGATTTTGGCACTAAGGTAAAGTATTCTATCAAAAATGTCCCAACTTGAAAGGGTTAAGTGAAAAATATTCTTTGTAAAACTGTTGTAATTTCTAATTTCCTATAAGAGCAAATAACAAATGCAGCCTATGTTTTATAGGAAGTAAACAAATTGAAAATTGCCTTTTGTTTTCATTTCAAGGCATTTCTGTAACAAAGTCAAGTAAGAAATATAATAATAGATAATAATTATCTGAAACTCACTACATATGACAGCAATTATGGGTGCCCCAAAATCTCTCGTTGCACCTTTAATGTAGCATAAATGCACTTACGTTAACTTGAATGCTTTCACAAGTGATTTTTATCTGTTATTGGACTGCATGTCAATAGAGTGCATGGAATTTAATTTACACCCACTGCACATGCCCCTCATCAGTGCCCATACATATTGAGTTACAATATACTCATCACCAAGGGCACAGTTCAGTGGGTGTACTTGTACATACAATGAAATGAACTGAGCTTGTGTGACTTGGGTATTATATATCATACTAAAAAACAGGAGGTGTATTTCCTAAATACAATGAAGGAAGGTAATGAAACTTTGCCAAGGTAATTGAGATTTACTAGCTCGTAGTGATACCTTTGGAAAAGTACTAGTGGTGACACCAGGGTTGAATCAAGAGAAGATATCAGTAGGCTTCCCACAATGCATTTGTTCCAATGCTTACTGTTTTAATACAGGTACTGATGTGAATTGTTAGAATGAAACTGGGCTAAGGTAATAGTACTGATCACAACTTTGCATTTTATGAATGTTTAATCTCTAAGGATTCACATGACTCCCTGTACTGAATCTCCATTAGAAGCATGCATTGTGGGAAGCTACTGATATTTCTCTTGTTGAATCTACTATAGCAAAATCTTTAAAGTCTCTGTCAAATAGTTTGTGCCACTTTCTTATTGTGCACACACTTGGGTATGTGAAAGCCGTTCATTAGGTACCAGATAAGCTGGAAAGTGACCAACTCGATTTCAAGTTCTTAAGTAACTGTATATTTGACTGGGGTGTCCAAATGAGTTGGGATGAAAAGCCCATTGATAGAGTATTTACTATTACTTCTGTATATTTGCAATAAGGAGTGCTAGTATTATGCAGGGGAGGGCGGCCAGAATCCCAATTTCAGGACGTCGCCAATTGGATATAAACGGGTAAAAAGCGAAATCGCGATGCAAAAATTATGATTTGTAATATGTTTTCAAGGAATATTTTCTTATTCCAAACTGTTGGAGATGAAGAATCAACTCCACTGGAAGGGTTTTATTTATGATTTTTGATTAATAACGAACGAGGACGAGGTCGTATGTGGGTCATGGGAACACCCCTGTGGATGGAACCTACATTAAAGCACCCAAATGGTTTGTGGTTTGTAATAGTATTGGTGTAATTCTTTTGACATTTTTGATGAATTGCTATAATGAAGGAGGCTTCCCGACCACCACCTTGGTAATTTGGATTTATTATAGAATCAGCTGCTACAATTTTATTGACTCACTGAATGCAAAAGTGTCATAAGTGCTGGGTTGAGTCAATTCATTCGAATATTACCCAAAAAATGTGTTTGAGCAGTTGTTGTGGTAAATCAATGTGTTAAAATAATTAACTTCAGATTTTCCCACATGTATTATATTGTGGTGGCATTTTTAATGAATGATTTTCACATAGTTCAGTGAAACTTGCTATTTTGGAACATATTGAAATGTGCATAAACATCGGGTCTGACTTTGCTACGGTAAACTCTATGCACAACCACAAGTTCTGGAGTGTCTAAGGATCATTTTATATTTGAGGATCATCTTGCAAAATCAACGATAAATTAAAGGAATTTTCCATGCTGTAGGTTTACATAGTGGTGGGCTTGGTGGTAAACATTTTCTTCCCAATCTACATGACTTGTCGAATCCAGATGTTCTGCAGTCCTCCTAGGTTTATTTGTCCCTCCCGCCGAACGAGTTTGGAACGGGGACTATGAAACGAGCAGCGTCCGTCCCGTTCGTCCCGTCCTTCGTCCGTGATAAAAATGTTACCCCATTTGTATACAACGATGTATCTGGAGTTCCGTAAGGCGACAATGCACTGGGTGGAACGAAGCCGTTGATGAGTTCTTGACCTGACTTTAATTTTGGGCGTAAATATGCTACTTAGTAATCTAATTTGCTAATTATGAAAAATTTTCCTGCCTGTCTTTGCACAAGTTTCTGGAGTTCTGTAAGGCTTATAATGATGTAACTTGGTGGAAGGAAGTGGGCGGAGAAGTTCTCGACCTGACTAGATTTTGGGGGCATATTATCATGCCAATTGAGTATGCAAATGAGCTAATTAATAGCAAAAATTCAGCGTAATTGCTATATTTTTTCAAACGGTAACAGGTCGGGAGTACTCAAATGCCGGCGCGCATGAAAGATATCAGAGGGCAATATCTTTTTGCAATAGGAAAGTAGTGAATATATGCGGCGTAGTATGCAAATGGACGGCGTAATTAAATATGCCTAATTGCTTTATCTCTGAAACGGTACGTTGGATTGGCAAAAATTCTCTTCGCTACTGAGACTACTATGCCATAGGGAGGGTTTGGGGTGTTGGGGTGGGGTGGGGTGTTGGGGTGGGGTGGTGGTTGGGTGTTTCGGAGTGTTGAGGTGTTAAGGAGGGGGTGGGGTGTTGCAGAGTGTGGGGAGGAGGTGGGGGTTGCATGTTGTTGGAAGGGGCATTGTTTTGTTGGGAGGTGGTGGTTTGTGGGATGGTTGGGGCGGGTTACGTTGTATTGCGGGGTTGTTGGGGAGGGGTAGGGTTGGGGGGTTGGCATGTTTGGGGAGTGGGGTGTTGGTGGAGTGGGTGTGGGAGGGGAGGCTGGTTACGGGGTATTGGGGTGGGGGTGGGGTGTTTGCGGGGTGTTGAGGGTGGTTAATGAGGGGTGGTGGTGTTGCAGAGTTTTGGGGAGTAGGTGAGGTTTGTTGGGATGGGTGTTTGCGGGGTGTTGGGGAGATGGGTGGGGTTTTTGCGGGGTGTTGGTGGGAGGGGTTGTGGTTTTGCCGTGGACGGGGGGGAGGAGGTGGGGTGTTTGGGTGCGTGTTGCATTATCTCAAAATTTACTGATCGTGACATTCGGTGGGGACCTATTTTATGCATCGCTTAAATACGATTTCGCCTTGTTTATCTATTTTATCTATCTCTGTGTCCACAAACATGCTGTCCAACTCCTATATAGATTGTGTATAATTTTAAACAACCAAGTAAAATCCCTTGGGGTTCCAAAATCTATGTTCAAAACCAAGCAAGTGCAACTTTAAATCTATGATTAAGAGATTCCCCCTTTTTAAGGGAAAACCCTGAAAGTTAGTATCTGTAGTGATGTCCGCCTCAGTTTCAAAAGGGCCTTAATGGTTAGGGGGCGGATTTAGAGGAGGGGTGCCGCCCGCGTTGCCTTATATTTTTACAGAGCAAAGTGGTGCCCCGCGCCCAAAATGGCGGCCGGACGACTGGGTAGATATATAAAAATGTCATTAATTACGCACGAGGGCACCTCAAAATGATGATTCATGGGCGTCGGCCATCCGTGTAGATCTGAAGGTAGTAGAATATCAAATAATGACCCTGTTTGTGGGCTCCATCCCCCTACCACCCCCCCCACCCCACCCTGATCCGCCCCTGATATGCTGTAACTTTGTGCAAAGTGGCACTGCCTATTGCTGCCAATACTTCAACAGAAAGGTAGATGAAATATTTGATAGATTTGAGACTTGAGAGTTAATAAAAAACAGGATATCAATATTGAATTTTCATGGGATATAATTAGGTTACTTTTTTTTTTTCATTTTGGTATTAAGGGGTACCTTTTTGCATATGTCTGGCGTAGAAGTGGATAATTGAGAAAAGCATTGCTTTTGTAGGTCATGAGAAGATGCACGAGTGGGAGAAATTGGGGTCCCAATTTAGGAACTTTTGTAAAAATTATATATGTGTGGTAAAATGCATACTCATATGGTCCAATTTCATTTGGGAAATACTTTCAAAAGGTTGTTTAGAGTATAATATTTAGATATGCCCAATGCACCTTTAAGCTGTGCCTTTTTAGTCTCCAGACATCTTGTTTTGTTTTTCTTGTTTGTGTGTGGTTCCTCTGTGTTCTCATTCTATTATCGCGTCTCGGTTTTATTATTTCTTTGCAATACTTCCCACTTCTGTTATTCTCTTCTCTCTTAAGCGGTCAGCTTTATTTGGTTTAATCACGTGGCTTAATTATCAGCTGTTTATTTTATCGCCCAACCACCCTCCACCTCTCCTTCCTGCACATCGCTTTACCCTCTAACCTTTGTATCTACTTCAACTTCCCCTGTTTCTTCACAACGTTAACTCTTACTCTCATCTCCCCTCCCCTTCCACATCTTTTCCTTCCGCTCCCTACAGTCCCTCCATGTTTTTCTTCCTCTTATCAACTCTTTCTTCTCTCTTCTCTCTTTTTCCCCTTACTTTTCTATCCCTCTCTACCTCACCTTGATTTTCTTTACATGTCATTCATTCTCTCCTTTATCCAACTTCCACCGCCTCCTTTCTTACTCTTCCTGGTCACATTCACAACAACAATACATATCCTAATCCTAATACCGTTCAACCACCATATTCATGACGATGACTACCTTCTGCACTGCTCGAATTCTTTACTGACACTAGACTAAATAATCACCTAACTAAACTCCTTGTGTATCAACCCCAATACTCACTGACCCTATAAATCAATTCAAATTGTGAACCATCCCTACTCACTTTAACCACACTGAACCAAACCAAAACAAGGATCCTCAATATGACAAACCGATGAGACGGTTTTTTAATACTTAAACATCACATTAACGACTCATTCTCAATAAAGTCATTCAACTGCCCGTAGCATCACACTCAGCATGAAGAAAATCGCCACCCCTACCTGGGCTCTCAATCAACACTTTTACATCATGCTTTCCACTGACACACTGGCTCACAGATGCAAAATCTGCAACCTCACTCAGTGGTTAACACCTATGTTCCAGGTCCCACTCACATGTAGATGAGGGGGGTTTGCATGTACATTTCAAACTCACAATTGCACCCGATGTCTGGGTATACACACTTGACCAGAATCAGACTCATATCATTGAATTAACCATCAACCATCAATACAAACCAAAACTGTAATCGTTGGTGTCACCTACAGACTTCCTGAATACAAAACCGTTCAGCAATTCAACACAAACTACGAACACCTACTAACTAATCTCAGTAAAACCAACAAAGACATCTTCCATTGTGAGGTGACCTAACATTAACGTTGCTCATTACTATAGGAACAGTCCACCCATCAACGATTTTATTAATACTCCGCAAACAAAAAGCGCGCAACACTTGTCTAACTCTTACATTCTCCCCAAATAAATCGTCCAACCAGAATAACTCACAGCACCGCCACACTCATTGATAACATTCCACGAACGCCAACCACATAAATTCAACTCCAGGTATCCTTGTCACAGATTTCAATCACCGACCACTTCCCCATTTTTATATCACGCCCGCACCCTACCATCAACCCGACGAAAAACAAAAAAGTCCCCATACAGTCGGCTACCATCCAGTGACTTACATAGAGTCCCACATCCTCAATTCTTAAAACCGAAAACTTTTAGTACTGAAACCGGGCAAAACACTCACCCAAACAATGCTAACCATGCCTCCTAATCACTGTTAATTACAAAACAACATACGTCAATCATATGAAACTCTTTCCCACTACAGAAAAAGGCCCTCAAAACCTCCCAAAGCAGCCTTGGATACAAAACAAACGTAATTATCAATCAATTAAACACAACCACACTCTTTATAAAGCATACATTAGAAAACACAACCCACAGCAACCAAAATAAACAATATAAAAAAACGCACACTATTATTCGAAAGCAAGAATCCTACAATACATGATCAACTTACAGTCGTAAATAAACCTTACAACCTGACCAAAACATGGAAATTTCTAAATACAATTATTGGTAGAAAGACCTCACATCTAATCAATTTCCTTTCCCAAAACCTTTAAACCCACAACAACAAAATATTACCGAACCTTCAAATCACCCGTATTTTCATGATCACTTTTACTAATCTTGTAAAACACTGGCTAGTAAAATTCCGACTCCTAACACACCCATATCCATGCCCATCTCACAAACGGCTTGCAAAACCAATTTTTTCCTTCCACCCCCCTTTACATTGATGAAATTCAGAAGTTGCGCCACCTACTACAATCTGGTAAAAGTGCTGGCAACTGATTACAATAGACCCTGGAATTTGCAAACAAAACCTTTGAACACATCATATCACCTCTTATATACATCTTCCTTCAACAATCACCACCTCAGGTATAGTATCCTAATAAGCGTACATCATCCAAGTCATTCCCATCTTCAAAAGTAAAGATCCTCACGCTCACCAACTCAGACCATTTTCTTGTCCTTCCTCTTCATTCTCAAAATCCTCGAAAAAATTGTACACAATCGTCTCTCTTCACTTTCCTAACCAACACAGCACATTCTTGTGTTTTTTTTTTGATGCTCAGTACGGTTTTAGGCCCAAGTATTCCACATATATGGCTCTTATTGAACTAACATCCAATCTTAAATCAAGCACTTAAAAACAAATCAACACTATGGGAATCTTTCTGGACCCCTCCAAGGCATTTGACACAATAGACCATAATATTCTCCTTTATACGCTCCAACACTATGGGTGTCTGGTGTTGCCTTGGACTGTTTCAGAAGCTACCACTTCGCAGACCGAACTCAATCTGTTTACGCCCACTCAACTAAATCACCCTTCGCTGAAACACAGTGGGTGTTTCCACAGGGCTTTCCATGTTGGGGTCCGCTACTCTGTATCATTTACATGAATGACCATCATCACATGTCTAACACACTCAAACTTATCTTATTGCAGATGACAAACGAACATCTTCCTCTCAGACCTCAACTTAAACTAACCTTCTCGCTTTTTCGAAACATTAACCTTGAGCTCACAAAATCACTGACTGGTTCCGAGCTAATACACTAGTCTCTTTATATCAAAAACTCACGACTGCTATTCTCATCATCTCATCATACTAACCATAACCAGACGTACATTGATAACCAGCCAATTTCACAAGTTCATACTACTAATTTCTGGGCATCACCATTGACTATCAACTCACATGGAACCATACACATTAACTCCACTAATTACCAAAACCCCTCACCTGCAATAGGGTTAACCATCTACAATCACAGACACGCACCTACCCCCCCAACATTAAAAACATATACAACCCAATCGTTCTTTCCCACCTACATACTGCACTATCATATGGGCCTCAAACGTCCAAACACGACTAAATCAGCTCAACATCACTCAGAAATGGGCTACCCGTACGATCACTAACTCACCTTACAGAACCACACCTTGCCTTATTTCATTCCCTCCAAGACACTCAAATATACACTGACTCAACAAACTTCAGGTCGCACTCTTTATGCATGACTATCAATCACCAAAACAACCTACCCTCCTAATTTCAAAATTACTTTGTGACACATAAGCAATACACAATACAAACCTAGAAACAATCCGACCCAATAGCAACTCCCTCTACCCCCAAAACCACCAAAGAAAAACATCATATTCTGTACCATGGTGCAAAAAAAAACCTGGTACGATCTTCCGCAACAATCACAATTATCACAAACAAAAATACCTTTAAAAAATTTAAATTTGGTCTTTGTTTTTACCATTGATACATACTATATACCCTGCTACGTTCATCCTCCCATCCTCCATTGATCTGCAAAACTTCCACCTTCACTTCGTTCTCATTCTTCCTCTCTCTCCTCTCCCTCATCTTTCTCTTTCACTCCCCCACATCTTTTTTTTTTCTCATCTACTCTCGTTTTACCGCCCTCCTTCTACCGTCTGCCGAAGCCTTTTTTCCCCTGAGTAAATTACGTTTGACCAATCTCCTCACCTTTAATAGAAATAACAAATATAAAAAATTTTTTGTTTGACTATTAACATGCCGTGCATACGAACATAAATGTGAGCACACATGCATGTACTATGTGTGACTGCCAAGGTAACGCATATTATATGTGTATTGTGTAATATATGTTTGTGTGTTGTGTACATGTAATGTATATGTATTTTTTTAAGTGGATTATTTCTGTATGTATGTGTTATTTATAAGTTTGAGTGTATGTTGATATGCGTTTGTATTTTGTTCTTTCAAAACTTCTTTTTGCCACTTCGGTCAGTGGGTACTTACTCCCTTAATATCCGCGTCTTTAAATTTTTAGCTCTCCTCTTTTTGTCTCGTTGTATTTCCACATCAAATTTTTTCCTCTTAATATTTGCCTTTCCTTGAAAAACCGCTTTTCAATGTACATCATTGTATGTTGTAAGTTTAAGTAATTTACAAAACCCTGTTTAAGTAAGGGCCTCCACCTCCTTTAAGCTCCCAGGAGTTGTCCAGTGAAGGTCCTAGCATTCGTTATTTCTTCTCCAATGTTCAATCCTGTTATTTTCACATCGTATCTGTTTCTACTTTGTACATAAATCACATTTATTTTCTTTGTACTCTTTGTAATTTGCTGAATAAATTGCTTTGATTTTTTTTTGTTTTTTTTTGATTAAGGGCATGAAACGGTCATTTTTTGCATTCATTTTCAAATTTTTTTGTTTTCTCTTTTGGTTGTAGTGGGTGACGGATTTGTGTGTATAAGGGGATATGGAAATAACACCATGTGAACCTTCATGCTCAGATATTTATCTAGTATATTAAATAATAAGAATACCTTGATGTACAGATGATGGTATGTTAGGGTTGCAACTTGTAAAAATTGCCAAAAAGTGATAAAAGTGCTCTTCTTTCGTAAAAAAAAAAAAAACAAGCTAACAGCAATAGCATATAGCAAAAAATGGGATTATGACAATATTCACATTTCTGGTTCGCCAAGTCATCTTGAAAGAGAGTTTGCGGTGGTAAATTCACATGTTAACTCATGAGCCACTTTTGATAAATGCTTACCATTGAATTAATGACATAACTTGTTAGGTAGATACAAATAAATGGATTTTTTTATAATTTGGGGTCATTGTTTACCACTAATGTAATACCTGTATGTATGGAAATATGTTGTTAGGTTGGTACGTATTCCAATAATGACTTGACTCTTATTATAAACGTATTTTAATAAGTTAACAAAAATCATGTAGTTGATTGGTAGGTATTTCTGATATGGCTTATCTCTTATCACCCTTCTTTTAATTATTGATTGGTATAGAGTATTTCTTATGTAGTTTGGGTGCGCATATATTTATTCTCCTTTAATTATGCTAAATGAATAATATGGTTGATTTGTAATATTTCTGATATGACTTCATCTAAATATTTTACCCTTACCCCCGGGCACTATCAATTTCTTTGGTATCCGTGAGGTCAGGTGTAACATGCAATCAGAGACAAGATAAGAAAGCTAAAATGATGCATACAGGTATAGATGATCTATTTTGATTGGTTACTCCGAGGGTTGTATTTGTGTATCTTCAAGATTCCAAGCCCACTCCAGAGATACAGTAAAGAAAGGTGGTAGACATTGGGTTGATATAATCTTCATGAAATCATGTGGTTGATTTGTATTTTGGATGTGGCTGGCATCCACTATGGGACCCATATGTTCTCAATAATAGTATGTTATTAATATAGACAGGTATCGGGATGTAATCCAATATGCTACCGGAACAGTATCCGGATAGTTTTCTTCATCTGGCAAATTTTTTTGTCCATATAATGGTCTGGCTCTGGGATAGTATCGGAAAAAAAAAAAAAAAAAAAAAAAAAGAAAAACCGTATCCGCTATTCTACGGTATTAGCTAGTATCGGATACTATCCCGCTACTAGTATCGGATACTATCCCGCTACTAGTATCCGATACAATCCCGCTACTAGCTAGTAGCGAGATAGTATCGATAATGCTACCGGAACAGTATCGGGAGAGTTTTCACATGCAAATTTTTTTGTCCCTATATTGGGGGGGGGGGGGGGGGGGGTCATGGGCTCTGGTATAGTATCGGAACAGTAATCCACTATTCTACGGGTCGCTAGTATCGGATACTATCACGCGCTACTAGTATCCGATACTATCCTGCTACTATAAAATGTATCCGATACTATCCGATATCACCTTGTTTCCAGGGGTCTTTGTCATGTTTCCCGCCCACAAACAAACCCCCAGAAGGGCGGCCATTGTTGTTCTTGTAGTTGCAATTTCCTTCATGTTTTTGTTAGGAGCACCTCTAAAGAGGATACAGTAGTTGCAGTTTACTACATTTAAAGTTCATCACTTCACAATTACACTACATCCATGGAAATACATTAAGTAGTAGTGCATGTAGCTTTAAACACACTGATTCCAAACTATTCAAACATGTAGGTTCTATACAGGCCTTGCTTCAACAAATATAGCCACTTCAAAGAGTTATTATAAACATGCAGGCATCAATTTGATCAACCAATGAGCTACTGTAATAATTCATCTGGCCTGCACTATATTGGGGCCCCATGCAGGAAGCTTTAGTTGCAAATTTTTCTGGTTTCCTTTTGTGTGCAAACTAACCTGTCAAGATTATAAAGCAGCCATGCAGAGATAGCGCTTACAGCACAGATATAACAGCCAGCATGTCCCGCCCATAAAGAATCCATGTAGAGATCACCATCCATGGGATGAAGATTCAGATAACAGTGGGCAGTCACTACGAATGCAATGTTTATTCACACTGAACTGCAGAATACTACTAGTGGTACATGGCATTAGTTTGACTACTCTGAATTTTGGTTGAACTTTTAACCTTGTATATGACCATCATATTCCTTTTTTCAAGGCCCTTCTGGATCCTCTTCAGATACCAAGTATCCGAATATATCCACTGGTGGGATATGTGATATTGCTTAGGCAATTGATTGTGTTACTCTTGCAGAGGTAGTATCTGAAAGGTACCCACTAACGGATACCTTTCAGATATTAGGTATCTGAAAATTTATAAGCTAGTGGGTACTTATGAACGTCTCGTAGACGTGAGGCAGAAAATACCTTTCAAACACAAATAAATGAGCCTTGTGCACCAATTCTAAATTAATATAATAAACAGTTTTAAATTTTTATGATCTTTTACTTGATTTGGTTTCAATAATTTGGTATGTCCAAAACAAAATTACAATGATATACAATTAGTTAGTTTACTTTGGTTTGTACTCTAGTGCCTGTGTTTAAAAGCGTGGCAGTTCAACGATGATATGTCACTCACAGCGAAGACTTCAAATACAAGCGCACCAATTCATACAAAACATCCTCAGGTATTATATTCCAGGGAATCTTCCTCAGTCCTGAAGGTATCTTGTCCAGCAGTTTCAAGACAACAAGGATAAATACTCCCTCGACGATATACATCCACATCCAAGATTAATCACCACGATTTCGATCTGTCCACAATTTGGAATCCTATTTTGATTCCCACACTTCGGCTTTCAAGACGACAGTGAGAATCATTACAAACAGCACTCGCTCACATGGAATTGAACATATAACAAAGCCTGGACTGTGTGTAAAGCATAAAATCTACCCTTATTGTAGATAAAACTAGCTATCCATACGGTATAGCTGATTGCAACTGCTGACGGCGACTTAGCTCAAATCCCCTATACTCCTGACTTCACAAAAATCCCAGTCTAAAAATAGCCATTACATCATTCTTATGCATAAACATGACCTTGCAAACCATCAAACAGATTTCCATTCACACAATCTTTAAAAAAAATTACAATCACTTCATATATATAACTTTGGTGGGGGAATTCCCAGATCTTGCAATGTTTGATCTTTTTTTAAGCATAAACAAGCTGAGTCCGTTACTATTTTTAGCATTCTTGGGGAATCCCCCATTCCCCTATTGTGCATCTAAACAGGTGCACTTAGCAAAACAACTAGGGTATTCCCCTTTCTCTCTTTTATAGTCAACAAAATACTTGTCCTGTG
>JAMKCH010026246.1:0-17635 GCA_023653785.1 Ophioderma brevispina
TTGTTTTGTCAGTTGTTGAACTTTTCAAAAAACGTTTTTCATTGCAGTGGTAGAACATAATCGGGAAATAATTAACCACCAGGGGGGTAATTGTTTAAAGTGAAGATAATTTTTGGAAAAAGAGGATGCAAAAATGTGCCGTCCCAAAAGATGTTGTTAAACACCATTTACGATTGCAGCTGAGTCTACCTTAAACTTGTTTCCCTAAATGTAATTATCCTGTACCAAACTATAACTTATCACACCCGTTATACTCCTCAACATTAATGCTTAAAACCAATATCGGTAAGGGTGAAAAAAATGGAACAGAGATAGCACTCAGCTAAGGACCTTTATCAAACGTGATGGTGTTCATTCAATCAGGCCACTTAGGAACTCACCATATGCCCAAAGAATTTTAAGCATATATCGCACCTATTTTGGTATTTTTTATTAGTAAAAATACTATGAGGGAAATTGACAAAAAACCCTGTGGTTTATTTTTCCAACAACGGTCTCATTCTTAAAGTTATAGTAATATGTCAAATCAATGTCATTTTTTACCCTTGTCTAACAAAGGTTTTTTTTCACCCCTCGAAGTGAAAAAAAATGTGTGAATGGTCCGAAAATGATTTTAGGGGACGTTTTTACCCTGTGTGACATTTAGTGAAAAAAAATCGTTGGGACCCACCGCCTACCCGGGGGGCAAAGGGTATAAGCAGGCCAAGTTGAGGGGGTTGGTGAAAAGCCTACCTATACTTTACAATGTAAATTGAGTACACCATTATATTTGCATTTATAAATTAAAACAGAAGTTTTAGTTATTGAGACAAAAACTCATTTTAATCAAGTTAAATTTGGGTATTCTTTCATATTTTAGCCAAAAAATTTAAAAATTTCCCTTAAAACCTTTGTAAACAAAACTGATTTTTCGCATAAATTTTGAAAGGGCTGTATTGATGTCATATAAGCAATGGGCTGGGAAATTTGGTACTTATTTTGGTATCACTGGATAGGAAAAGACCTGTAGCTCTCATTGATGCACAAACTCTAGGTCAAAGGGGGTCTCTGTGGAAAAAGATAGGGGTTACATCAACACCCCGATGGTTAGACGCGGGTGTACAAAAAATAGCTGATCCTTGATTAGGTTTTAAGACAAACACACGAAATTATTGATATGGTTGTTGTAGCTTAGAGGGCCACGGTCCGATTGCTAATAGCCTTATCCCAGATTTTACGGATAAAAGTGGCAAAATTTGATTATCTAATGGAAAAGCTTACTCTTTGTACTCATGTTTACCCTGGAATCTTAGGACTAAAGGTTGTTCAGTTTTGATTAATGAGCGAAAATGGCCGCATTTTGGTTCGACCCAATATTGATTTTACACAGTACCCTATGGGATTAAAGAAAGACATTTTTTAACTCTACATCAAAATGGCTTGAAATATCGGTGCGAAACTTTACAGATGATTGGTGTTTGGGGTTGTAGGTGAAGGCATCTATCAGATAAAAACTTTTTACGAAAATTTTTAAAACAAGAAAAAAATATATCTTTTTTTAATTTAAAGCACAACGCCAAGAAAATGGTATGAAAATCAATCATAAAGGACCGGTTAATGTTCATTGTTTTGTTTATTTTTAGCCAATATTGGTGCATAATATTGGCAAAGTTGCCGCGAATATTAGGACGTATCATTATTACCTTTGGCTTTGCTTGTCTTAGAGATTATCTAAGTCACCTTTAGGTACTTGTAATTATGTGTATAGACCCCAAATTGACATTTCTTTTGTTGTCTCAGACAAAAAATAGCCATCAAAATGGTGGCCATTTTGGATGATTTATGCAAATTAAGCCTGATCAAATGTCTTATGTTATATTAGTACTGTCTTAATTGTGTTCACAGACCTTAAAAACATGGGTAGAGACACTGGAATTATTCTGCTACGAGTTTCAGAACTCATGATATCAACATAAATCCATCAAAATGGCGGCCATTTTGAATTTATGCAAATTAGGCATATTTCTGCAACTCGGACTTCCTCGGACTTTTAGTATGTCATTTTAGGTACCTTAAGCAAATGCATTGTGCAAAAAAACCTTTGATAGCAATTTGTTCCAGGTCAAACCTCAATTTTCTTGGACTATTATGGTTTGCACTCCGTATTGCTGCAATTTATTTTGATATTTTGGGTGAGTTGCTATATTGAATGAGGCTTGGCCGCCATCGTCTGGATGGAACAATCAATCTGCCTTCAAAGTGCCAAATTTTCTGAGATGTAGCACATTACACACCATCATCCACATATAAAGAGAAGCTATATAATAGCTTACAATTTAGATAGTCAGACCACATCTAGCCTTGATCAAGGCTGTCTGCTAAGAACCAACAAACATGTTATTTTTTCACACTCAGACAATGTACTGCATAATTAACATTTATTCTCAATTATTTTGAACATTGTGTTTTTTTGGGCTACCCTGTCTAGAGAAAGATTATATAATCAAATAAAAAAATGGTACACTGCCTGGTGGTCTGTTGTCCACACTGGCTGGATCCAGGTTCCTAGACATCTACATGTAGGTTCCTAGTCTAGACATAAAACCACAAACACCTGTTGTGGTCAGGTGCAGTGGTTGTGCTACTCAGAGCGACAGCCTTGATCCATTTGCTTGTGGTTTTAATCTTCCCTGTACAAAACTCCTATAAAATTTTTGCAAATGCAGAAAAAGTCTGACAGACTGTACAAGGCGCTCTGCCTGAGTTTAGTCCATCCAGAAGGACCCTCGTTCCTCCCTGTGTCCATCCCCCTTTGACTTAGCCACCGAGCGAGACGCCTACGCGCTCGGTCAGTGGGAAAACGAGGGTCCTTCTAGATGGACTACCTGAGTTGAGTTGAACTTATTGAACTCGCTAGTGGAAGCATGGAACATAGGCCAGGTGAAATTGGAGACCTCAAATTAGGTGTTAATAGAGTGAATTCTTGCCATTTTTTAGGAGGAGGATATGCTCCACTATATGACATTATATCAGACGTATGAACTGATAAATGAAGTTGGTAGAGCGCCTTGAACAAGGCTAGACCACATCTAGACTATATGCAATGGCATAACAGTCCCATTCCATCAAGCCCCACAGCTCTGCATTTCTTGCGCTCCGATACAGTGCTTTCTGTCAAAAATATCTTGCATTTGTACCAATCTTATCACACTCTTTATGTATCAGATAACTATTCTTGGTTTTATCTATGTTGTGTTACTAAATCGAGCTTCTTCGCAAAAATCTGTTCTGGTTTATGGTTTCTCTGATGTGCTGAGCGCCTTTCATGGCTGACGCACAGCGCCTTGAGCACGTTTACGTGGATATATCGCGCGTTAAAAATACACATTATTATTAGTTACTGGGGGTATATCTATCTACATGTATGGACGTGTAACACCAAATGTCTCTGTCCAAAATTAAGTTGGGGATGCCTGCTGGATGTAATATTGCAATTATTTTCTGTACTGGGTGGACTTCTTATTCAGTGTTTTAGAAGGCATGCACCTGATCTCATTATTCTACATTTATTTATCACATCTGTAATGATTCTTATTGTAAGTTCAAGATGAAACCAAATAGTAATCCGTGTAGCAGATCATACCACTGAAGAGCGTCTAGATGCTTGGTTTCAGTACTTCACTGAGCTCACTTTTTGGTAAACCAGAGCATGGCAACACCAATCTCGAAGATCCTTTCTTTAACCATAAAGTGGAGATTGCCTGCCTATCCATACTGGACCGGACAATCCAACAATACTGTAGGATTACTGCTGACATGTTAATCTACGAGATGGAAATAAGAGTTGTTCCCAAATTCATTCCCTCAATGCAATGGGCGATCAACGTATTGCCCAAGACACTGGCTTAAAGACACTATCAGTGATTTGCTAAATCAGCAAATCGAAAAAAATCATCAAAAATCAGATTTTTGCATGTACGTAACAAGTACAGGTATCCTGACATACCCTGCAAATGATAAGACCAGAAGCAACCTAATAAGGACAGAATCAGAGATTTTAGTCATTACTGTCCGAACGGACACTTACTACAACAAGTAATTGAATGGAGAATCGCATCTTGGAACACTGCCGTTTTATTCCTTTTCTGTTAATTCCACAGCTGTAAAAGGTAACTTATGAGAATTCTACAGACTTATCCTTCACTTTGAAGCTATTCCTGCAAATTTCAAATATTTTTCAAATCACTGATAGTGTCTTTAAGGGTAGTGTCAACCTTGAGCTTCCGAGTATCTATTTTGGTTTGTAACTTTGCAAATATTTGATTGTCTGTAAAAGTATACATTTCTAGAAAGAAAATTGGACGATGAACCCGATGATGGCATCAGATTAATGTAAAACTTTCCGTATTTTGAGAAAAATACTAAAAAAACATGATTTTGCCCAAAATTTTCAGACAGCATAACAAAAACAATTTGAATTTTCATGATTTCTTATGTTATTTTTTAGAAACAAGACAAATTTGTCTCGGGACGGTTTTTTCATTTTTTAAAAATAGAGCTTACTTTTCGAAATATAAGGAAAAATGTCCAAAAAATGTGATTTTTACCTTTCTTTTCCAAAATTTGAGTATATATTGGAGAATATCTTTAGTTAGAAATCGAAAAATGAAAAAATTGAGAAAACCGTCCATAGAGAAGACCGATTGCTATCGTAGGAAATTTAAACCTTACCTTTTACTTCGGTATTTTTGGAGTTAATCTTGTTGAAAAATTTGCCAATTTTGCGAGAAAATTAACATTGAAGAAAATCTGTGTTTTAGTAAAAAAGTGACTTTTCACACCATTTCAAGCTGTCTCTTTCTCAAATAACTTTATCTTTGAACTTCAAAATTGAGTATGTTGTGTAAGTGATGAAAATACATCTTTATGCACAATTGAATCAAACATCTTTTGTCTCCGACTCCAGAAATCAGAAGAAATTGAAATTTCATCTGGTCTAAATTAGCGCTTTGTTTACATTTTCAAATATTGTTTTTCGTTTTTTCAAGATGCGTTCGCGCAAAAGTACATTAAAGCACGTGCACGCTTCATTACGCAGCAAAAATTCGCCGCACGACGCGATTATGCGCCTGACGGCGTGAAATGTGCTTAAATTCTCGCCGTTAAGACCATGTGGTTTTTGTGACTTTAAATGGTCAAATAGCTGTTTTAAATTGGCAAAAAATACAACTCAGGATTGTCTGCATTGGATAACCTTTGTTGGTAACGATAGAACACAGGTTGATGTTTAAAATGGTGCAAAAATCAGAAATTCGTGTAAAAACAAAAGCACTAAGGTTGACACTACCCTTAATGCGACTGTCCTTTTTCTGTATACTTTTTGCAAGCATAGGTTTGAAAACAAAACAGGATGCATCATAAAAGAAACAATGAACACTTCTTTTCAAAACACATTTCCACACCAACAATTTATTTCAAATGTCTATTGACGGTGGTGAACAAAGGGTGAAATTATTCTCCCCTAAAATACTGCATGGTACAATAAACTCTTGAATATACATCACACCATTTTTTGTAGTCATTCATTCCTGCTGAGAGATTTTAACACTACCCAACACGTCACTGGTCATTTCTGGTCCCACATTTTAAAACCAAGAACTGGCCAATCACAAATGACCTGTTTATGAGTGGTAGTATCGCAAATACTCTACTCAAAACCCAATGCTAAATAAACACCTCAAAGTGTTGTAACATGTTGGAAGCAGTAAATAGAACATTTTTAATGGTGTCCCAATTTTCAAAAATTTAGATTTTTGCCACACAGCTGCATTGGTAATGCTCGTAAACTATCCCTGTGAATGGTAAAGTTTGAAACTGGTCGACGTATTGCAAAGGACTTTTGTAATAGGAAATTAAAATCAGATCTGACAATAATTCAGTGGTTGCTGGAAACGTCCTTCTAATATGAAATAGCAATAATGCTCCGTTTTAGGTAAGTTATTACTCCATTTCCCTACCCCGGGCAGTGACGTAGCGCGAGTTTTGATGGTCGTACCAGTAAACCGCGCACGCTAGCTTAAAGCGACAGTGTTTGTTAACATGTGCGCATAAAGACGGCACATCTTGATGTGCGCGTAAATGCTGCGGCAAGGTTATGACCTCACTGCACACGAGGGTAGAGAAATGGACTATAGAGGTCATTTTATTGTGGTGGCACTATTTCAATGTATGACAGCGAACTTGGTGTTTCCAGCTCTGCCATTAAATTCAGGATCTCTGATTCGATTTAGAAAATGCTTCTTTTATGACAAATGTGCATTTAGGAGCATGACCATCGCAGGTATAGTTGACTAGACTATTACCAACACAACTGCAAAATTGTTTGAAAATTGAGGGAACCATCTCAAACGAAATTGTGCTATTATTGCTTTAAGAGATAACCTAATTGGGATGGGTATACAGTGTCACTGGCACAAATCCTGTAATTACCGTAACAGAGCGTAAGCTTTACAAACTACACCAATGCCCAATTTTGTTAAGTGCAGTGGGCTTGATTGCCGACCCAGAGAGACAAGTCACAGAAGCCATGGCTCAAAGGTCAATAGACCATTTGCACGATCCCCAGAAAGCATCTCGTATTGTGCCCATTTACATCCGGGAGGAAATTGAACCAGCTCAATTCGGCTAAACCTTAAACACATACGGTTAATTAAGAGCGTAAAGGAGAATAACAGAAAAACCTAACCTATCTGTGACGTTGAACTATGTTGTGTGCTCGTCGCCACGGTGGTGACAAGTAGGGCACAGGTACGATGAAAATATCACTTTGTCGTGAATTTCAACACCAGTGCCTCAATTGTTTTTTGTTCACATATTCTTCTACATTTTTGTAAGATAACTTCATGTGAAAAGGTTCTTTGTATTGTAATTTTAGTAGGTTGCACGAATAAGTCGACTATAGTCGCGAGTCACAACTATTGGCCATAGTCGCGACTACGACTTGTTTTGCAATAGTCGAGATTTCTACTATTTGGTAAATATTTCAGTGGATGCTATGCTACACAATCGGAAGTCATTATGCATGCACAATGAGGGAGAAAAAGTCGTTTTTTAAGCACTAAAATACGACGTTGGGCTTGTACTGCCTATCCATTTTATTAAAATGCACCAGGATGGAGTAGGAGAAATCCATGATTCGTCAAGATTTAGCTGGTCCAATTCCCCGCATGATTTTGCTTTGACGCTGAGTTAACCCCTGCACTGCCCTGAGATGATTGCGAATGTGCGGCTAGCTGGGAAATTCCCTAAGACAGTAAACTAACAGTTCTGAACTATACTGATCTTTTGACCTTTCAGCCTCAGACCTCACATAATTTATCACTCACCTGATAATTTTTAATCCTAAATTTGCAATACAGTTAAGATTCTAACTAATTTATTGTTGATTAGCTTTACTAAAGCTAATTAGTTTTGAATTTACCCGCCAGGCATGGTGGGCATGCAGCTAAATGCAGGCGGCCATATTGCGAGCTACTATTTTTTTCAGGATGTTATGTTTTCATGCAAGACACTCGTTTCGTAAAAAAATGGCTCAGGTTAATGACGTCAAAGGTCGCATTACAAGTCAAAGGTTAAGATAGAACAGGTAATTATAAAAGTACTTATTTTAGTGATTAAAACACACAATCATTTGTTTGGGTGTCCAAAAATCTAGGTTTGTAGTCTTAAATGATTTTTTTTATAAAATAATGGACTAATTAACGTTGTTTAATTCTTGTTTACTTGCAAATGGCAGACCCCCCCTCACGATTAAACATTGAATGAAACAATGTGTTTACTGCAATGTTTGGATTGATCCATTTTATTAATGGGCGGTGAGGTAGTTGCTTTATTTGTAAATACTCAATCGGGAAAGGACACAAAAGCACCAAACAACTGCCAGAGAGAGTCGTCTCTGTGCTGATGTGACTGACACTCTTGCGGTTATATTTGGGGGTCTTTTACATATAAGATTTAGAGAGGTCAAGTAGGAAACTTATCGGCTGGGATCATGGGATTATACGGCAACAATTTTTCCATATTTTCATCAACATGATCGATGATTAATTAATGTACACTATGCAAAATGGATATGGTTGTCTACTATGACCCTTTTAGGTGAGTAATTACGCAGATTCGGCACATTTCAGCACGATTTGTCGCGAAAAAATTTGATTTTGGGATTTTGCGCGGAAAAAAAACTTCGAAATTGAGAAAATAGTGAGCTGAAATTAGTGGTTTGATTGTGTTGTCACCTCGTCAAAAGTGTGTACAATGGTCCCCGACAATGTCCTTTAATCTTACCGTGAATACTGTCAAACAGTGCATGGTAAATGATGGGGTTTTAATGTATTCTGAACAAACTTCGCGACCAAATTTAGACATGTTTGATAGCGCCAATAATCGTAGTCGCGACTATTTGGGGGGCGGACTAGCGGCACACTACTAAAAAAGCCCAGGTCGTGCAACCCCTAAATTTTAGGAAATGGTTCGGCGACGCGAGCGAACAACAATTTTGTAAACATGACCTCTGGTACAAGTACTGATCGTGCCAAATGGTCTATGACCAAGAGGAGTGTAGTATTCTTCCCACACTGCATTATTTCCAATACATTTTGCAATGAGTTGTCACATCATGAATTTATTGCAACAAAAAAAAAAGTACCTAAATGAAAGAACTCATCCCAATCACTATAAATTCATGTTGGTGACAATTGCAAAGTTTTGTATTGTGATGAAATTGCCCATTGTGGGAAGAACACTATACCTCCTCTAATCAATACTATCCATGTTGCAACAAAATAAAGGGCCAACACCATGTTTGAAGGACCAGACCCCAAAATATTACCTCTCTAGCCACATCTTATAATGTGTTTTTCTTTTTTTTGGCATTTAACATGTCGGCAACTTTCGGTTGGGTAGGCACCATCACTCTGAAGTTTTGGAGTGTGGATCAACTACAGATGGCACAAAAAGTCTCTTGGCATGTTTTTCGATCAGTGTTGTGCCACAGTCCGATAACTTTGACAGTTTTCAAGATATACATTTTGTTGCCTATGTCTTGATCTTTCATTTAAAGAGACACTGGCACATTTGAAAAATAGTGCGCCCTCAAGATTTTTCAAAATCGATATTTTTGCATGATTGTACAGCTTTTATATACAAAAGCCCTCACCCGAAATGATTAAGACCAAATCAGCTTCCTTATGGGTAAATAGAACGATTTTGTAATTTAACGTCGCCGGCGACGTTAAATTCAGCAGACGACGAAAATGGCGTTTAACACAACACGCACGCCGTATGCATGTTTCCCATGCTATGCACACTGTTTGACCGGTCTATAACCTTTGTGGTTTTAATATCAGTGAGTACGAGTCAAAATATTCAAGTAATATACACATTTGTTGATTAAAGTTATGGAAAACTTAAAAGTTGGCCTACAAATTACCTGGATGTCTTTATCCTCATATCAATGTCTATCTGTTTTGAGGTATGTTATTTTTATGTGTAAAATATCTCTGTTCTTCCAATGGCCTTGACTATCATTTGAGAGCAAATTGAAGAAATTTCATATTTTGTGAAAATGTGCTAGTGCCGCTTTAACACCTTGCTTGTAAAAAAGCGTGCAATGGCTGAGAACGCCTGAAAGACGTAAAACCCCATAACTAAAAGTTTTCAATGGGCATTTCAGTGTACTGTGACACGAACACGCTAACCACAATCAATAACTGCATAGGCTTTCTCACTCATTCAGTCGGAAACCCTATTTGTGTAAAATCAATACACGCATATTATTGCGTTGTACCATAAAGTACCATCATGTTAGTTGCAGATAACTTTGGCACAATACTGATCGAAAAACATGCCGAGATACTTTTTGTGCAAACTGTATATACTTTCCACAGCAGAATCCTATTAAAAAGGTTTCTAAAACCTTTGACTTATCTCTCCCTGTGAAGTCTTGAATTGTTTCTTCTATACCTCATTGGCACCTTGCATTCTAAATTTTTCAAGCATCACATACAATGTGGAAGGATTAAATCCATTTATCATGCATGGCAGTGATAATTATGGGAAAGACTCAAGGGGATGTTAACAAGTAACATCTAACTAGATTATAATCTTCCCATGGGGTACAAGTGCTTCAGAGGTTAAATGATTTTGAAGTTGATACAGTATTAATCATGTGACCACAACTGCAAATTACTTGTACTAATCCAGGGTTGCACTAGCTTTTAAAAAATGGTGTCAAAATCACATAAACAGAACAGAGGTGAACGCACACTATCAGCACGCTTCTTTCAACTTTACGATGGGTGTTAAAATAATATTGTTGACACATCCACACCAACCACCCCAAGTATATGATTAGGTTTTGGAATGTTAAGCAGCATAAAATATGCATTGTGTAAAGCTGGTTTAAGAACTTGCAATTACATTTACCATCCTGCATATTTTGGGGAAGTACTTTTCACCCTCATGCGAAAATGCTAATCTCGAAAGTCGCAAATACTGTGCATTGCCAGTGGTTACCCTTGCTGGTTCAACTTTTTACCGCAAGGGTCGACATCAACGTCCATACTTCCATTGGATTAACACGGCACGTAGTGTGAATGTTATTCAAAGCAGCTCGACAAAAGAGTTGTGTGATTGAAAGGAAAGGATGGATTTATTGTAAAATGGCGTTTTAGTTGCATTCGCATGCAACGACCATTAGATTGACAACTATAGTGCATATTGTATTACGCAGGTTCTGGCTGCAAAAGGAAAACATTGACTCTCTTCGGCAAGCGTTGGAGGCACGCCGTCTTGCAATTTGCGAGCATTAAAACGTAATTATCATGAGTGTTGCAAAAGGGGTTGGAGTGTCCGACAACTTGAAATATGAGGTGTATTTCCTATTAAAATATAGTTATTTGTGGAAGGAGGAACATCCACCTCTGATATTTCTATGTTTTAGGAACAGATCTAATTTTCCATACATTCTGCTCAACCAATAGTTGTGTTCAAACCCATCATAAAACTTGTGTAAATAAAAAAGTGTTAAAACAAAACAACATTTGAATTTCAACATTTTTTCTCTTGTAAATCTCAATGTGCACTGTCCTATGGGGTCAACATATTTTCTTTTCATATCCACACCATGTAGTTATCTAATAATTATTTAAAGATTCTTGAGGTAAAAGCAGACCCACTCACACAATTTGGTAGGGTCAAACAGTGTCTACAAAAATATCACGTACAATACGGGGACCACTGCAACCACCATACCTTCATTTCCAATAACATGATAAATAACTAACATACTTCCTGCCATTAAAATCGAACACTGCAATGACTTGAATGCTAACTAAGTTCTCCAGTCCAAGGACACAATGAGGAGAATCTTTCCCTCAAGCTAACCAGCACACCCATGAGTTAAAAGTGCGCTTGGGGAGGATTTGAACCGGGAAACCTGCAGTACTAACATAGTACGCTGTAACAAACTGAACTAGCAAACCATAGTTAGTAGCAGAGTGATAGAGTAGATAATATCAGTCCGAAAGTGTCCGTCACACACCCAGCGGAAACCATTGGATATCATCCCATATGACGCAATCCGCATTGATATGAAATTCTTATTAATTCTCAAAACTGGATGAAAATGATACAAAAATTAAAAAACTGAAATTATATATTTAAATCAATTAATTTAGAGTGCCCTTCCCAGTAATACTATATAGAGGTGTGGTTCGGAAATCCAGCCCATGCACACAAGGGTCTTTTTTTTAACCCAACACACCTGCGGTGCACTGGCCAGCTCCCAGGAAGATTCACTCACCATACTTGAGTAGGTGTTTTGGTGTGAGCAGGAAATGTCCATAACACATTGTTTGAATTCAAAATTTGGACAAATTACCAGCAGACAGTGTCTGAAATTCATGAATTGAAAGAGGCATCCTTGACCATGTGCAGTTTGACAAGAATCCACTTTGCATTTTGCCTGTACAACTTTTTAAGGACCCACTTGTAACTCAAGAGAGTCACATCAAAATTTTAACTGAAAAGGTAAAAACAAAGACAATTAATTTTGCACATGTTAATTTGTGGGGGGGTCTCATTTTTGGTTAAATCTTTAATACTATATTGATTCTAAAAAGGGGAAATTTAAATAAAAAACATACATGTACATACAGAATAAAGTGCACTGACAAGCAACATGGACATCCTGCCCTGGGAAATGGTAATGGAAGGATGACTAGGCTTTTCGGTGAAAGGTTTGCTAAGATGATGGGTTTATCACACAGCCCATCTCAACTAATCTAGCAGGGACAAACTTTGATGATATGTATGCATGGTATATCAAAAGTTGTACAATTTCAGCCTCTGACTCCTACAGGAATTGACACTACAGAAGTTTGTAATGTATGTAATCCATCTACAGTTTCTTTTTCTGCAGAAGAAATCAGGCCAGCGTATTAGATACTTTGCCGCGTACATAGAGCTTCAGTGTAAAGACCAGCATACATGCTGTGCGTCTCAATGCCCATACATTATCGCATTGCTACGTGCGTACCAAGTGTTCCACGCTGACCACGATTTATTTGCAGAAAATGAGGTAGGGTTTCTCCCTCAAAATGGATCCTGTATTCATGGTATATGTTCATAATCCCATCATTATCCAAAGGATGTTTATGGCAGTAAATGAGAATTTCAATATCATTCACTCTGAGTAACTCCAAGGTCAGAAATGCTCATGTTTACTATTTTGGAACATAAACTAACATTCACAAAACTTGACAGAATGGTACTATTTTAATCAATTTATATAATCTGTGAAATACCCCAATTTTGACAATTTGGCAATAGTTATAAATAAATAGGATAGAGTAAAATAAACTGGTTGAATGGGAAAGTCCCACCAAATTCCTCAAAGAACTTCAACCATACCTGTTAACATAAAACTGTAAATACTCAATTTTCATATAGAAGCATGTACAACTGACCTTCACTCATTTGTATGTGAAATAAAAATTGTACTGGTGTCTGTCATCAGCAAATAATGGTCATAGTTCACTAGAATGAAATCAGCCTACCAGAGCTACCCCTTCAACTAATGTCAAAAAACAGCTCTTTGTGTACCTTTGAATAATGTCACAACCTGAATATTTAAGAATTAAAGGGCGGTGCAGTGTTGTTTATGGCCGGTCGAAAAATGTGTCCGAGGTCAGAAAAATCAATGGGCTTGCCGCGCCTCGCCCATTATGCAAGTTCTTTTTCCCCGGCCAAGGATATATTTTGATTCATAGAAAATACAGCACACCCTTTACTTCTATTCTATTACCTAAAATAATGCAACCCATTATTGCAGAATGATGGGCAGTAAACTGACCAATCAGAATGCTGCATTTTCAATAACGGACAGACGAGAAGATGGAAGTGTCTGGCAATTAATTTGTCTGATAACTTACGTGTAAGATCACATCTTGGAACCTCCAAGTAGTAAACCCAAACGTGTAAAATCACTGTCATAATAATCTTGGTCAATCTATGCGACACCAAAATACTACAAAGGGTCGTGAGTGGGAGATTTGACCGAAGGATTATGAAAGCGATTTTATGATGGACACAACTTTTTTTCTTTTGATATTAGTTGGTCAGGTTAGCATTTCAAGTATGAGCTTATGTACAAATAATACAGTTAACCTCTGATACAAGTCTCAATTTTTGAGGCCAGAGATCAAAGCCTAGTGAGGACCCAAGGTCACTAACTATGGCTTATTTCTTGGACAAAAGAAATATGCAAACTGATCGTTGTATGTACTGTGTTTACTTGCAGGAAGAGGGCACACATGTACATTCTAAAAATGTCCACGAAGTGCTTTAAAAATTGAAGCACGTCTGAGGACTCAATTCTAAGGGCAAGGGCTACCACTGCCTTCCTTAATTTCAAGGCCTGCTCAGATTAAGTCAGACTACAAGATTCAGTCTAAAAAGATTGCTATTTATTTTAAACCCACACAAAAGTTTATTTGCATATGCTGAAATATGAAACTCAATTTGCAGCAATAAATAATTTGTAATGTTTACAATACTGAACAGTGTTTGTCACCAAACCTTTCAAAAAGCAGTAATGAGAATGTATTATTATTTAATTTTATTTCTCATAAAAATTGAACATCTCATTGGATATAAAAAGAAATATGCAATTCAATAGCTTGATAAGTTTTCTCCAAAAATACACTATCAAACTACAGCACATTTCATTGAGTGGTAAGTGTTCGTAAATAAACATCTCTTCTGATATATTGGCAACAAAGCAAACATATTTTACAGATAAATTCTAAGAATGAAAGTTTATGATACAATGTCCTGTGTCAAAGAAGACAATGTGTACTTCTGCAGTAAAATGTTGAATTTTTCCGGTTGAGTCGATGTGGTATTGCATGGACGACATTGCTTATTACGGTAAAATCTCCCTCCTTGCACAAAATTAAACACAAAAACACATTAACTACTGCTATGCTCTAATAATGCTTGTGTGAGTTTAATCAACCCTTGGATTGATAAATACTAAGCATTATGAGGTCATAGGAAGGAGGGTGTGTGTGTAGATGTCAGCCTTGCTATTATTTCCCTTGGGTGGCATCCCTGAGGTAAGCTATAAGATCAGCCCGTTCCTTCTTCTTCTTGAGACCAGCAAACACCATCTTGGTTCCCGGGATGTATTTCTTTGGATTCTCAAGATACACCCACAGTGTGTCCTCACCCCAGGTAATACCTACAGATGAAATCAAAAACAAAACAAACAAATTAGTTTTCATATGTTCCCGGAGGTCGGCACACACAAGCCGAAAAAAGCAGAGTGCTCTCGGCCAGAGTTGAACCTCCACGCACCCATTAAAACAATGGGAGCTGCCTGGCATAAAGAGTACTTTTTTTTTTTTTTTTTGCACCGATAGATTTCGGCTATGATTGATGCGTCATTGCTTCCTACGGATTGGCATCACAACAAATGTTTAATTAAATACAAATCATAAGGTTTTTTGAAGATCCGGCCTAACGAGGAAAATATTATTACTAAGATTAATTCATCTCAGTTAACCCAACCAGAACTATTTCTTTGTTTAATGAATAATGACGAAAAAAAGAAAATATTTTGTGATTAAAACAATCAAAAACTCTAATTGAGGAATAAAGATTGGATGTTATTTGCCCCGCTCTGATATTTTGTAACTGATTGGAAGTAACTGCCTGGCACTGAATATGAAGAGTGAATACAAATTGAACCAATTCCAAAATAAGTCTTCCATTCACAATTTTTGTGTTGTACCATGCAAGTTAGGAGAGTGCCATCAATTGACTCGCCTGCAATTGGGTTTATTGGGATTTAATCTGGATATTCTTGTGTGTATAACTAGTGTCCAGTAATGAGATAAAAACTGTCTTAAGCACACACATTATTGAGATCGTAGTTGAAATTCATAGGTATATAATCTAGTTTAATTTTGATTATGACAGTCTAGGTACCTCTATTTCCGAATCAAGTCCATTAGCTTGGCTCAAGGTCATGATCAAAGTCCTACATGTACATCATACGGAATCAACATGTGCCAAGGCCTCCCATCAGAATGATCCAGACCTTTCAAAAGTTTCTATTCTATAAGAGGGATGTCAGGATTTTCTTCATTAACACCTGAGGTCTACACCTTTCTTACATATCATTGATTGGCTCATTGCATGATATAGAATGAAATAACCTTTGATTAACCAATCAAATAAGACCTTCTAAATTGTGTAAAAACCTAACTTTTGTACTATGTCTGATTGGCTTAATATATAATACAATGTCAACCAATAAAAATAGGCCGGTAGATCTCAGGGGGTTAGAAATTACTCACTCTTTAATTAAATATACTCTAGTTCATAATTTCTTGCACGTATAAAAAACATGCGCATTTATACATGTAGTTGGTGTACAGCGCTATGTCCAACATGGTGGTGCGCCGTTTGGCGGGGACGCGAAGTGACGTCTAAAATGTCCAAGAATTATGAGAACAGAGTATATAGTCAATTGCTTTCAGGGCGTGGCAGGGGTATTAATCTTCTATCTAAGCTGATAGAAAAAAAAAGAAATAGCCCCAGCTAAGTTGGCAATTAATGTGACAAATTATCCAATTGGCATGATGGAAATTACTCAAGTGAACTCTGCATAAACTAGTATTATAACACCTATCAGGAGGAGAAAGAAGGTGCATCGCACAATAGAACACATTAACAAGGATGGATGGGTTACATAAAGTACACAAGCAGATACACTTATTGGGAATCTTATAACCAAATCCTTAAAATCCTCATAAAAAGCCAATTTAAAGCAATATAGCACATTTTGAAGGAGCGCCCCAAATTTTCAACAAAAATTTGAGATTTTTACCCGGTTGCATGGTAAAAACTGGCTAGAAACTATAACCTGTGAATGGTTAAGCTCTACAATGTCTATGTGTCGCAAACGAAGGATTTTTGTAACTAGAATAATTATTATCGGGGATGCCCGATAATAATTCAACAGTGCTGAAGGCTTCCAATCTGAAATAGCGGGAAATGTGCCATGTACGTATCTACGCTCATCTATTAGTTGTTTTATTGGTTCAGGCAAGTCAAGTTAGGAGGTCATTTTCTTGAGGAACGGACATAAACTTAGCATTGGTTCAAGTTCAAGGTATTTATTCAGCATACATATCGTACTTGACAGAAATGAATAATACAGTATGTTAATTCATAATACATAAAGTATAAATTGCAAACTGTGCTAAATGAGCATTTGAGGGATATGATAATGCTAGGACCAGTAATTGACAACCCTATAGGGCTTATAGATTACTGGCCCCGTAAAACAATACAGTTAACAATATATCAATATTACACTAATGAACAAGTAGGGGATGATATAAATATTACATAGGTAAATATACATAACAACGAAACAAACAAAAACCAAAAACAATATATCTAATGCTACACAAACACTTAACGGGAAATAAAGGATACGGGAAATGGACATGCCAGACTTTTAAACATGTCTTGCTGAGGTATGTAGTACTATTGCATGATGAGGAAGCAGAGGTAGAAGAGGTAGAGGTGGAGAAAAAAAGTAAGGAGTAGAGATAAAATGAAGATAAAGTTGAGGAGAGAAAAAAGGACCTGGGGGGAAAATATTAAGAATGTACTGGTATGAAATGTTTTTTGCTCTGCCGTAAGTTCACAACTGGGAATCCCATTCTAATTACAAAAATCGCTCATTTTATGATAAACACGCATTTTTTAGCATTCTCGTTCGCAGGATTAGTTTTCTAGACAATTCCAACATAGCGTGCAAAAATATCAAATTTTGAAATTGAGGGCGCTCTTCAAAAAATTGCTTTAACAAGAAGACTTGGGAAACAATCCTGTATTCTATGTGAGTCTGTGTATGCAAAGCCTGGTGCCTGCCCAGTCTTACGGCCCCATAGACCCATTAGATTGGGTCCATTGTTTATGTTTGGCCTATCGCTAGTGATTTTGATGACATTGTGTACATTTTTGCTTGAAGATTGCTGCTCCCTTGGCGGGGTCTCCTGTTGGAATTTCTGGCATTGTG
>JAMKCH010026247.1:0-30695 GCA_023653785.1 Ophioderma brevispina
AATGGTGTGTTAGGAGTAGGAATTTTACTAGCCAGTGTTTTACCAAGATTAGTAAAGTGATCATTGAAAATACGGGTGATTTCCGAAGGTTCGGTAATCTTTTGGTTGTTGTGGGTAAAAGTTTTGGGAAATTGATTAGATGATGTCTTTCTACCAATAATTGTATTAGAAATTTCCATGTTTTGGTCAGGTCATGTCTAACCCTATCACAGCTAAGTCTCACCAAAACTCGCTGTGTTAATTGAGAAAAATGCACTAAGTCCAGAAAGTAGCGATGACGTCATCAAACCAAGACTCATGTGGGCACGAAATCGCTGGCCAGGCCAGCGACACTGCCGTAGCGTGCTATCCCGGGTCATGGGGCTGGGGCCCGAAGGGCCCTGGGTTCGAATCCCACCCGAATTTGCGACTTTTCTTGTTCCCCTCTTCCCTCACTCCTTCAGTTCCTCCCGGGAGATAGGCTAGAAACCGACGTCAGGGTTAGGTTAAGGCTGTTGAGTTGATCTGTGTTGTATGTCTTCTTTGCTTTACAAATAATATGTGTGAGTTTGTTTTTATATTGCTTATATTTTTGTTTGGCTGTGAGTGTGCTTTTTCTAATGTATGCTTTATAAAGAGTGTGTTTGTGTTTAATTGATTTGACAATTCCGTTTGTTATCCAAGGCTGTTTTCTGGTGTGGTTTTTGAGGACCTTTTTGGATGGATTGCATAGCAAAATCCGGCTTATGAAATGGCAATGTCTGGATGTACGGATGTATGTATGTAAGGGTGTATATGTGTGTGTGTGTGTGTGTCTGGACACAAAAAGGTAAACATTTTGCCATAACTTTTTTTCCAGATGAGCTAGAGTACCCAAACTTAGATATATTGTAGGGGGTCACAAGCCCCTACTAACTATGTAATCCATTCCCCCATGGTCCTCCCCTGGGTCTGACAGGGGGTGGAGAAATGCAGGGCTACAAGCGGCCCTATAATTCCTATATTTCCTATATTTTTAACCCTCTCCCTATAAATCCCTATAAACTTCCAAAATCCCTATATTTCCCTATATTTTTTTTCTCCACAGAAATTAAAGATTGAGGTTTTGCTTGGTTTTTCACAGAATTGATCAAAAGTATTGCCTTTCCGAGTCTAAAATAATGTTCATTACAAGGAGCTTTTAAAACAAGCACTACAAAATTGGTTATCTCCAATATTAAATTAGCATGGTTTGGTTCAGGTATAAAGAGTCAGCTTTCTCGAGGTCCTTTAAATCAATTTAGAACATTTCTGAATTTTGATGACTCTGTTCGAGGCATAATCTTTTGTTTAGGAGTAAAAACAGAAAATATCTGATACATATCATAGACCACTGCTTTAATATTCTTTACAAATAAATGATATACAGAAGTCAGAGGTGGTAAACTTGGACTACACAACAATTGAAGTAAATTTGCCTGTTCTCCATGGGAGGGGGCTACTCAGATTAGGTTTGGTTGAGGGTGTGCAGCTAGACTTGAAACCCTAACCCATTCATAAGGGTCATATTGGTAAAAAATACCCATTTCTAAGGAATTTTGCTTACAATATGTATCTTTTTTTCCAAAAGTTTTTGGGGGGCTCAGGCATAAGCCCCAAAAGATCTTGGCCATTTTCAAGATTTTGGGGGGGAAATGACAACTCTTGCACCAAAGGACCAGATTGGCTAACACAACATTTGGTACGAGATGCAGATCTGCAGGTCAAAGCAAATGTCAAGATCACATCTGTGAAATTGTATTTGTGTTTTCCACTCTTATTCCCCTTGATTGCTATATAAAATATCTGTCAAGCTCTTGTTCACGCTTATACACATTGACTGATTAACTTCATACTTTGTGAAAAGAATCACTGGCCTAAGATTCACCAGTTGTGTACACAGGTTTATCTCTAAAGACCCCTATGTGACCTTTGAACTAATGTGGCTATTAAATGTCATTTCTGGTGCAAGTTAGATGCCCACACTTGCTAAAAAAATAACCAGCCCAAAACTCATTCAGGTTGGACACAGATTGACCTCTAATGAGCCTCCCTGTTCCCGTCTCGTGTCATTTGTCCCCCCGCCCTTTCCCGCCGTGCTCCCCTATCTTCTTCCCTCTCCCCCCTCTTTCCTCCCTCCCCCCCCTTTGTCCCAATAAACTATTTAACTACTCAGAAGTTCACACCTGTGGTTTTAACCAGGCCAGTACTCAGCTAGGCAAAAAAAAAATTATATTGCGTAACTTTGACTGCCCTAAAAATTAGCCACCGGACCACATTTTAAAAAACAAAACAAAGCTCATTCAAACTTGAAGTACATGGACTCATGAGTCTGCCATTCTGCAGCTATGTAGGGCCTGTCAATTGTTACTTTTGAGTTCTGTTAGGCAACTAGTGACACTTTATTACCATGTTAAAATTAAGTGTGCAGAGGTGTCAAAGTGTCACGTAGTTTTCAAAGACAAACCAAAAACAGGAGAAATATTTAACGTGTCCATGTTAAACCTTAAAAATTATCTACCTAAGTAACACAAATTCCAAAATCAGTCAACGTGCAAATTGCCCCTTTGATGTAAACCCTCAATATACATTTTTCAACTAACCCGACCAGCTATACTAGCGACAGATGTCTTGGTCTGTTTGTGGTTTGGGTAGAGGAAGGAGATATTGGTCGGATTGTCTAGTGTTGTCATTGTGTGTATTTGTTCCTATTTGTTCACAAAGTATGTTTGAAGTTAGGAGGTAGTGTTATGTGAAATCCTGCATATAGAGTGCGACCTGAATTTTGTTAATGTCATTATTTTTAGTGTCCTTGAGGAATGAAATAATGGCAAGGTGTGGGTTCTGTAAGGTGAGTTGGTGATCGTACGGATTACACATTTCTGAGTGATTGTGAGGCTGATTTATCGTGATTGGAAGTTTGAGGCCCATAATGATATGCAGTAGTAAGGTGTGGAAGAACGATTGTGTTGTATAATGTTCTTTAAATTGGTGGGGTTGTAGGTGGTGTCTGTTCTGTAGATTGGTACCAATTGCATTGAGGTTTTGGTAATGTGGAGTTCATGTGCTTTGTTCCATTGGAGTTTATCGTCAATTTTGATCACAGAAACATAGTATTATGACTGTGAAATTGGCTGGTTAATCATGGTAACTGGTATGGTTATGTTTAGAATGAATGATATAGATACATGTAGTTAGATTTTTGATATAATTAAAGACGGTTTATTATCTCGGAACCAGTCAGTGATTTTTGTGAGCTCAAGCTTTATGTTTGGAAAAGCGAGTTTAATTTGAGTCGGTGATAGGAATATTTGTGTCGTCTGCAAATAAAATAGTTTTTGAGTGTGTTAGATCTGTTTGTTATTTTCATTCATATAAATGATAAAGAGTAGCGGACCCAAATTGGAGCCCTGTGGAACACCTACTGTGATTTCAGCGAAGGGTGATTGTGTTGAATGGGCGTAAACAGATTGAGTTCGGTTCTGCGAGGTAACTTCTGAACCAGTCCAAGGCTACTCCACGGACACCCGGAGTGTTGACAGCGTATAAAGGAGAATATTATGATATATTGTGTCGAATGCCTTGAAGAGGTCCAGAAGATTCCCATATTGATATTTTGTTTTTAAGTGCTGATTACGATTGGTGTTAGTTCAATGAGACCGTATTTTGGAAATCTTGGGGGGGGCCTACAACGTACGAGGCATCAACTTAGAAGGTTATGTTGTTTAGGAAGTGAAGAAGATGATTGTGTACAATTTTTCGCGAGGATCTTTGAGATGAGGGAAGGACAGAAATTGTGTCTGTAGTTTGTGATGTCGTGCAGGATTTTTTACTTGTTGAAGGATTGGAATGACTTTCGGCTTGATTGAGCTTATTAGAACATACCTGATGTAGTGACTGGTTCGAAATATGAATAAAAGAGGTGATATGATGTGTTTCAAATGTTTTGTTAGCAATGGCTAGGTCTATGTCATCATTGCCAGCACTTTTTGCCAGATTTTTATTAGGTGGCGCACTTCTGCTTTGCATCAAATTGTTAATGGGGTTGGAAAAAATTGAGTTTGCAAATGCCGTTGGTGAGATAGCATGGAGTGGTGTGTTAGGATGGAATTTTACTAGCCATGTTTTACCAAGATTAGTACAAGCTGAATCCTTGAAATACGTGTGTTTCCGAAGGTTTCGTTATCTTTTGGTTTTGCTGGGTAAAAGTTTTGGGAAATTGAGTTAGATGATGTCTTTCTACAATACTTGTATTTAGAAATTTCATGTTTTGGTCAGGTCATGTCTAACCCTATCACAGCTAAGTCTCACCAAAACTCACTGGTGTTAATTGAGAAAATGCACTAAGTCCAGAAATTAGCGATGACGTCATCAAACCAAGACTCATATGGTCACGAATTCGCTGGCCGGTGCCAGCTACACAACCGCGGTAGCGCTATATCCCGGTCATGGGGCTGGGGTCCGAATGGCCCTGGGTTCGAATCCACCCGAATTTGCGACTTTTCTTGTTCCCCTCTTCCCCTCACTCCTCAGTTCCTCCGGGAGATCCGGTTAGGTTAAGGCTGTTGAGATTGATCTGTGTTGTATTTCTTCTTTGCTTTACAAATAATATGTGTGAGTTTGTTTTAATTGCTTATTTTTTGTTTTGGCTGTGAGTGTGCTTTTGCAATGTATGCTTTATAAAAGTGTGTTTTGTGTTAGTTGATTTGACAATTCCTTTGTTCCAATGCTGTTTTCTGGTGTGGTTTTTGAGTACCTTTTAGACGGATTGCGTAGCAAAATCCGTCTTATAAAATGGCAGGTCTGGATGTACGGATGATGTATGTAAGGGTTTATGTGTGTGTGTGTCTGGTACATAAAAAAAGGTAAACATTTTGCCATAACTTTTTTTCCAGATGAGAGTAGAGTACCCAAACTAGATATATTGTAGGATGGCACAAGCCCCTACTAACCATGTAATCCATTCCCCCAGGGTTCTCCCCTGGGTCTGACGGAGGGTGGGGAAATGTCAAAAAGGTCAACATTTCATTCATCACCAAAAGAGGTAACATTTTGCCATAAACTTTTTTTCCAGATGAGCTAGAGTACCTAAACTAAGATATATGTTAAAGGGCACAAGCCCCTACTAACCATGTATCCATCCCCCATGCCCTCCCCTGGTGTCTGGACATGGGGTGGGGGAAAGTCACAAAGGTCACATTTCACCAAAAAGGTAAACATTTGCCATAACTTTTTTTTTCAATAATGAGCTAGATTAGTCAAACTTAAGTATACTGTAGGAGGGGACAACCCCCTACTAACCTTGTAGTTCATTCTCCCAGGGTCTTTCCATGTGTCTGACAGGGGGTGGGGACATGTAAAAAACAATTTTCCCAAAGTAAAAATTTTGCCATAATTTGTTTCCAGATGAGGCTATGAGATTCAAAATTAGGTAAGTTGTATGAGGGAACAATCCCCTACTAACCATGCAAGTCATATCTTCGCCAGGGTCTTCCTCTGGTTCTGACAGGGGTGGGGAAATGTCAAAAACGGTCAACATTCCCAAAAAGTCATTTTGTTTTTCTAGATAAGTTAAGAGTAGCCAACTCAATATAATTTTTTAGTCTAATCGACTGAAAGTGGTTTTAGACCTATGCCTTTGATAAGCTCCTAGGCGACGTCTAACTGCCGATAGGAGTTTGTTTGAGGTTTGGTCCAACAGTCCCCTTGCTTCAAGTGCCTTCCATGCAGGCAGATTGTCTTATGGACTTTTTTTGGTCTCCACCTTCTTGCGTCAAGTAAGACCTATACTACACATGTACCCCCATATTTTCAACGCACCCAGACCTGCACATACCCTAGGGAGAAAAAGCAATCCGTCCATACCGCCATTTGTGGTTTACAGATTTTCTGTAGTGGGGAAGAGTTTTCATAATGATTCGTATGTTTAATAAAGTGATTGTGGGCATTGTTAGCATCTGTTTGGGTGAATGTGTTTTGCCAGGTTTCAGTACTAAGTTTTCGGAATTTGAGAGTATTATTGGCCAGGGGGATTTAAACATTTTTTATGTTGGAGATAGTTGTATCCATGTATCCTCTGCTAATGCTAGCCGTGACGAAGTAGTTTTGGTGTTGCCGGGCATTTTAGTGAAATAGTCCATTCTTTGGTTATTTTTTCACCGTTTTCTTTCTCATTTGTTTCATCATCCACCAATGTAAAAAAAGTACATATTTTATATATAAAGCGAAACAAGTAAAAATGGCTGTTTCTGAGGGTAACACTCTTTCTGAGACACCCTGTAATAGCTTTCTCCTAATACCAAAATGGTTGACCACTTCGTAAAATATGGGGCTTATCTGGTGACAAGGGCTATTAAGGTATCGGGCCATGTGACTTTAAAACAAATAAACAGGAAGCAACAGCAGTGCTGAAAGTATAGAATATCCATTCAATACATGTTATATAGTGTCCGTATGACATTAATTAGACTAAATTGTATTATTTTTGTCCCTTATTCGCTTGCTTTCCAGTCTTAGTACCTTTGTAGGGTATGTTAAGGATACCTATACTTGTTTATCGAAAGGCAAAAATCTGATTTTGTAGATTTTTTTTAATTTTGTGATTTAGCAATCACTGATACTGCCTTTATCGGCTTAGCTATAGTCCTCTGAAGTTGGCTCTACACGTTGTTTTATTTTTCATTTTTTATTTTTTGATAGAAGTCCAGACTCAGATGTGCCATTTGGTGTAAGTCTGTATTCACCTTAAATTTTGAAATAAAAAGTTTTAAAAAACAAAATAAGACATTCCCGTGATCTTTTTTACAGAGATGGCCCCCTGCCGCTTGGAGTAAGAATAGGTCCCGGTGTATTCCCTGCATGTCGTAGAGGGGACTTAAAGGGATGGACAACTTGTCCTAATGTTCCATCATGATGTGGTTGTTACGGAAAACTTTGAAATGGATCAGACGTACTTACATGTACTTGATAATTGAAACGAATTCCTCGTGTATCTTGCAATTGTACTTTTACTGTAAAACTGGGATTGTGTTTTCTATGTAAGAGAGCAAAGTCAATTAATTCCATAAGACCAGTTAACATCCTATGCACGTCTTTGTTGCCTTCGAATCCATTCGTCCTGCAAATCGTTATGGCCCACAGATGCAATTTGCCCATGTGTAATAGTCACCTATTTCAAGATACCAGCCCAACTGTTTTACACTTGCTGTTCACTGGTCTATAGGTGTTAATTAATGTCCTTTTTAGAAGCAATTTAGTTTTTTAACAACAAATAAGGCCATCCAAAGAACTTGCAATAGATTTGGCTGAATCTGTTCTTTAAAATAAAATGTGTTTCATTAAAAGCGTCTGTCTGGGCCTATTTTCATAAAAAAAAGATAAGTAGTTAACAAGTGTATTTTTTGTGTATTACTAGACTGTTTATAAAATGTTGTAAGTGCATTAAAAAATAGTTTGTTTGGCGTAACAGAGAAAAAATACAGGGTCGGTCGGTCAGATTTTTTTTTAATTTTTTTTTTAAATTAACTCTAATCGAGCAGCTTTTAACTCTAAAATGAATACAAGATGCAACTATTTAAAGCTTTTCGTGACATAGCAAAGATCTTTTATTTTTTACTTGTTGTCCCTTTGGTTATTTTTTGTATTTGTTTTGGTAAAAAAATATTTTTTAATTGTGGATGATAATAATGGGTTGGTCAGGCAGAACATTTTTTTTTATTTTGTGAACTAATTGCATAAAAAACTTTCAAGTCGCAGGGTTTTTTTTTTTAAGGGTGTCATCAGCCAGGTTATGCCAACAAACATTTTTTTAATGCCTAATTAGAATTATTTTTAGGTTTTGGCTAGTAAAAATGCTTGTTTGATATGAGTAACCATGGTGACACATTTTGTTGAGGTGTCATCTATATTCTATACCTACCCTACCCTTACATAGGATGACACCTAGTCAATGGATGAGACAATTACCAGCCCTAAATCTTCCAGAAGAATGTCATCCTGCTACGTACAGGCTGGTGGTAGTGGAGCCAAGAAGGTCTCACTTATTTGGTAAATAACTTTTTCTAAATGGAAAGCTTGATCAGATTTTCTGCACTTTGTAGGTTTCCAGTGATCCAGCTCATATATTTTTCCAATCTCCAAGCAATGTCTCTGTGTCGCAGTCTGTCTTTCTGCAGAATCTCTGTGCATTTTCGTCTGTCTGTCTATTCTCTACATAAAATTATCTTTTCCTCTATCTATCCCTCCCTAACCCTCTCCACTTTTTAATGATTTTGTCTGTTTTCTTTCTTCCCAGCCCTCCCTTCGTCCTCCTCCCCTCCTTCCTTTCCTCCCTCCCTTCCACAGTCTGCCTCCCTCCCTCACTGCCCTCTCTCCTTCCTCTCCTCCCCCTCTTCCCTCCTCTTTCCCTTCCCTCTCTCCCTGGCCCCTCTTTTTTTCCTCCCTCTCCCCTCGCTCCCTCTTTCTCTACCCCTCCTCCCTCCTCATATTGAGGGAGATTGAGACTTTATCTTGCAACTATCTGTTTTTTACCAAATGTGTCTATAGGTAAGGTATTTTGTCATTGAAAGGATAACACAAATCCTTACTGACTAAAATGCTAAGTGTTATTTACATTTAGTCACAATGCATTCCCCAATCCCCTGAACTAATGTTGTGTGCAGTGAGTGGCCCGGTTTTTGAAATCAAAATTTGGTTGGAGGGAGGGAATTGAGAAATCAGAAAACTAAGAAAAACAGAATGGAACAAACCTCAAAGTGCAAATTTATGTTCTCCACAGGTAGAGGGTGATTGATAAATTCTACTAAGCCTAGGTATAAAGAGATATGCTCCAAGTTCAAATTTAAACACACCATCGACAGTTTCATCATTTTTCAAATGGAAATTCCACAAGTTTCATGTGTATATCTGTTCTATTTTTTTAAACATGCCATCAATCAAACATTGAGAGTTTGCCGGACCAATGCAACAATTATGCGAGAAAATTAGAAAAGTTGAGGAGAGGAAGCTGACAATCGGGGGTTGCTCTTCCATCATCATGATCAGTACAATGCTGCAGTCCATAAGTGTATGGTAGCCATGCCGCAATCAATCATGTGCTTCAATCTGGTAGAACATGCAGTCTATTCACCCGAATTTGGAACCGTCGACTACTATCTCTTTCTCTCTTCCAAAAATGAAATAGGACCTCCCAACGTTTTACTTTTCTTCTCGGTTAAAATTGCTTCAATAGGTCCGGCAAAATTCTCATGTTTGATACCTCAAGTTAAAAAAGTACAGATCTAACATATTGAAACTTCTGGGATTTTTCATTTGAAGAATGAACTATAGAAAACGTGTAATTTTGAACTTTGTAGCATACCTCTTTCTACCTTAGGCTTAGAACTAATCAATCACCCCTCGTAGACAGATTAAGTTTAAAAAGGTGGGACCCGATCATGGTCCAATCTACATAATAGTTTTCATCTTCTTTCTCCTCACATAGAAGCATTCAAACCACACTCAAAAAACCTGATTAACAAATAGGATCCACACAGCACACAACAGCCATTTATAAGTATAAAATAAGCAAAATCCTTTACTCAAATTATTCCCTTTCTGTGGTTCTGTCCCGGGATACCGCTCCCTCAACTCCACAACTCACTTTTGGACTTTAATTAATTTTTTTTTTTTTTTTTTTTGGGAAAAATAAAAAAGTAAAAAACACCAAAAAACACTTTTTAAAAATTATTAATCTTTCCATGGAACTGGTGCATGGTCAGTACAAAAACAAGCAAAAACACCAACGCAAGTTTTAGAAAATAAGTCATTCTCTCTCACTTTGGGTGGGTGGGCTAATTTTAAATTAATTAACCATATTGTTAAACCACATACGGACACTCTAACTATTGATCTAACAAGATGCTTTTGGTAGAAAAGGGATAGATTAAAGGTGCGTGTTCCATCCGTCTTTGGGAACCACCCTGATTTACCCGGAAGTAGTACAATTTCAGTATCAGATGAAAGGCCCGTATTTTTCTCATTATCGGCCTGAAATTGGGCTTCAAATCCATTTCATTCCAATTTCTAAACAAAAAACTGTCGTTTTTAAAAATGTTAAAAGGGCCATCATTTAGCACAGTATTGAATGGGCTTTGCATATTCATTATTGCATCTACCATCAAAACCGTAAGTTTGTTTCCCACAGGTAACTTGATAGGGGAGTCATTTGCAGTGTCAGGCTCGCATAAGTAGACAACACACAATAGCATAGATTGGAACAAGCCCTTTAAATCAAGGAGGTGGAATGTTCTTCCCACAATTCCGTTATAAAATTATAATAATGACTATTAATAATAAAAATGTTTGCCTTTTGCCAATAGATCCCGAGTTTTCATCCCCCTGGTAGGGTATTCTCAGTGGGTTTTATGTTAATTTGGTTTCTTTCAACATTCCCTACTCGTTTCCCCAGGTTTTTCTCTTGGGTACTCCAGTTTTCCCTCCTAACTGCTTAAAAATCAAAGCTTCCTTGGCATAAATCTGTTCTGGTATTGTTGGTTTGTCTGATGTTCCTGAGCGTCCTTGTCATGGCTGCCACACAGCACCTTGAGCTGATTTTACGTGGATATGTCTCGTGTTAAAAATATTCACATTAATGCATTCTATTTCTTTTCTTCTGATACAATTTTGCACTGGTTTCTCACATGATCTATAGTGACAAAAGTACCTAAATAACAGAACTTCAGTCAATCTTGCAATTTAAGGAGAAGTAACTCTATATCGCCTTGTGCCAACCAATGCAAAAATTGTATTGTAAGAAATGCATGTGGGAAGAACACTATACCTCCTTCTCGATTAAATCCCTATAATAGGTACTAAGTGTCCATTACTTTCTTGGCAGAAAGCATCAGAACATTATAGGCACTATCAGTGATTATTTACAACCAGAAAATAAAAAAAATCATCCAAAAATCAGATTTTTGCATTTCATACAAGTTTCGTATCCAACATACACCACAAGTTAATAGGACCCAAAGCACCTAATAAGGACAAATCGGATCTTTTAGTCATTATTGTCCGTACGGACACTATAACAAACTATCTTTGGACCACTGCTGGTTTTCTTTCTTTCTTTTCTATCAATTTTTCTCTTGAAAAATAACTTATGAAATTCCTGTAGACCTTATTCTTTCACTGTTAAAAGTATTTTCCGGTAAAATTTATAGTATTTTTACTCTTTCGGATGGATCACGATAGTGACGTTAATTTAAACTTATCCATGAAATATATTATTCTCAAATTTCTTCAAGGCACAATGCAAAGCTCTTCATCTAGTTTGTCTTTCTTTTTAATGTTCTAACTATAGGAATTATGAACAGGACAACACTTGAATAGGAAGTAAGCTCTTAGGTATGCTTTGTTTTGACAAATTTCTTTCTGCTTTCAAATTGTGGCTGATTCATGATGATTAAGGATAATAATTCCATATGAAATTTGTTTTGAAATGACTTGAATCTGAATTAATCCTTCGTTTAACGTTTAAAATTTATTTGTTTACTGGACATGTTGCGTGCACACACAACTCTTTAAAACATTTTGCATTAATATTGCATATTTAATAATATTTTTGGTTTATGTTCCCATTTTGATTTTCCTTAACATTTTGTATTTACTTTACTCTGTATCCGGATAAAGTCAGAAAATTTTCCATTTTTGAAGATGTGTGCAATAAATGTTTGAATGCTGAAAAACAAGCTTTAAAAGAGGCAATTACATAAAACCTTTTACATGTAAAAACAACGGCCTTTCTTTTGTCCAAATAAAAATCAATATTATGCTTGAAATATTCTTTGTTTTCTATTGATTGTTTACCCCAGTTTCTTGACCTCTTTCCTCCTAAAGAAAGTACTCTGCTGGCGACTTTGGTCCTGGTCTTGTGGGAGCAAGGTCACAATGTTCGTCTGTCTCTGTGTCTCAGTCTGTCTTTCTTTCTTAATGTCTCTCTGTGCATTTTGTCTGTTCTGTATTGGAAGAACTGCATTGTGGGAAGAACACTATACCTCCTCTCGATTAAATCTATAGGTACTAAAGTGTGAAAGGTGTCCATTACTTTCTTGGCAGAAAGCATCAGAACAATTAATGTAAAATGTGTGATCCATTTCTGTCTATTTTGGTTCTGAATTTGTTTTGTTTTGTTATTTGTTCTGTTTTGTTATTTGTTTCATTATCAGTCTGGACATTACCAAATATGGAACTGAAAGAGACACTGGCATATTTTTAAAAATAGTGCACCGTCAAGGTTTCCAAAATTGATATTTTTGCATGGTTGTAAAGCTTTTATACATTAGCCCTCACCTGAAGACCAAATCAGTGCACTTATGGGTAAACAGAACAATTTATAATTTAATGACTCTGGCGACATTTATTCAGCAGACAACAGATATGACGTTTAACACAAGAAAACACAAGCCAGAGTTGATTTCCACGACATGAAACTGTTTGACCAGTCTGTGACCTTTGTGGTTTTAATATCAATGAGTACGAGTCTGTGATATTCATGTAATAGACACATATGTTGATTAAAGCTATGGCAAACTTAAAGTTAGCCTACAAATTACTTGGATGTCTTCCAATGGCCTAGACTATCATTTGCACAAATTGAAGAAATTTCATATTTTGTTAAAATGTACCAGTGCTGTTTTAAGACCTTTAACATGGAGTATACTGCTAGCTGTGGTCCTTCAATGGGAACCTGTATGCATCAAAAAATCTTATTTGTATCAAAAATTCAATAATTATCCTCAATTGGGTCAAAGATTCAAAATTTTGGGATTTTAACCATGATTTTAATAAGCTAAGTAGGGCTATTAAGACCCCCATTTTCAGAATCATGTCACCCAAAGACCCCGTTTTTTAAATTTCACCAAGTGCTGTATTTATAGACCCTACTTTTTAGAAAATTTTCCAAAAGTGTCACCCAAAACCCCATATTTTGCAAATATAGCAAATTTGTCACCCAAAGAACCCTTAATTTATGGTCAATTTAGCTCTCTCACCAAAGACCCTAGTTTTTCAGTCCTCTGTCAACCGAATGCCGCGTTTGGAAGCACCAGCCTACAAACCCCCCATATCCATTTCATATGTGATCTTTCGAAATGGATCAAGATTTTTAAAATGAGTTGAATTAAATTGGTTTTACTGTTCTTGTTTTTAAAACTTTTAAAAAAGTGTATTTTTGTAGCTGTTTAAATCATAATCAGTGGCTTGGGAACTTGTTCTATCAAAATTTTGTGAAGTGAATTGTATTTTCAAGTGTTCACATATTGTCATTGTAAATTTATTAGGTTGAAATCAAATTTACAACCTATAAGTCTAACAGATTCCAAGATTATTTGTATACACATGAAAGTTTTGACAAATTAGATAGCCATAATTGCTGTGCGTGCTTAATGTTGCAGTACTTCTATTTTAGCCCCACCAATGTTTTTACTCCTCACACTCTTCCACATTCAGTCGCCTCACTCTTTATCAGAGGAAGTTTCTTCCACCATGGGCCCAAGTTGTGGAATGATATGCCTGAACGTGCTGTGACTTGTGCCTCATTGCCTGCTTTCAAGGCAGTGTTTTAGGGACACTCCAGGTTTAATGAGTTTTTTATTCCTATTTTTAATTTGTTCTATGTTTTGTCTCTGTACAGGATGTTTTTCTTCATTTAGTTCCCTTTATTTAATTTTGGTGTTAAGGCTTCCCTTTAATTTAATGCTTTATTCAGACTATTGGCCTTTTGCCTGTGGCTTTACCACTGTATAAATTAAGGTGCAATTTTAGGGATTCATTCATATGTGGATTTATGATTGTCAAAGGTGGAATGGACCAGGTCAAATGTCATCTGAGGTCATTTCCAAGACTGCCATCTTGCCAGGGGGATGACACAGTTTACTTGCTGTATTTTTAATTATTGGCTTTTGATATCATAGGGTGTGGTTTATGCGTCCATCATGTAGTATTGAGGTGTTGAGGAGACAGTCAGGAAGCCGCGTGCCGTTTTTTGCAACCGCAGAAACTCTGAGATCACAGCTAACCTCCATGGACTGCCTTAAGAGCATCAAAGAATATGCCTGTGAGTGATGACTTTCAAAGTAAAAGCAAACTGATTAGGAATCAAGGTATGATTTGGGGAATCGGTACTCTTTACGACAAATGAAACCAAGGCGATAATATATTTTAAGTGGAAGAAACGAGGCCGACGGCCAAGTTCTTCCCTTAAAATTTCATATTAAGTACCACGCCTAGATTGCCTAGATTGGGTTTCCTTCAAACAAAAATATTCATATTAGTAAAGTGCTTTAAGGTTTTTATGAAATTGATTTAATTTGAACTGAATTGTTCTTTTTCAGAAACATTTTTCTGAAAATGAGTTACTATTCATTTGAGAAGAAAATACTTGCTTCGAAGTAGGGGCAATGCCAAGTTACACCCATACCACATTGGTTCTTCTTCTTATCGTGTCCAAAACACTGGGTTTCGCAAATATGATCCAGCCAGAGAGGGTACAACGTATGGCTGCTTCACTGAATTCGCAAGGCCTATTGTGCATTGTTGCTCCAGCATGGGAAGACCAAGAGGTGGACATTGTCTGTGGGTGCTGTTCCACAACACAGGTAGTATTCATGATCTTGCTTCCAGATAGCCCCAACTTTGCAGGAAACCTTAGACGGCCAGTTATGTTTTTTTGTTACTCAATCTGTGAGGCACGCCATTCAGCCCATGAGGAGTCAGCTCAAGGTGGGAGATGCTAACCAGGTTCAATACCGATAGGTGTTTACTTGGTTGATGGAAGTCTTTGTTTCCACAAGGCGATCTCTGACCTCCTTAGAGGGACTGTTTCAAGAGGTTGGACTTAGCTTAAGAAACGCTCTCTGAATTTAAGGTGGTTGGTAGCAGGTATCTGTCCAGACATTAGGGATTAATAACAACTTGATAATAAATGTATCACTGAACCAATTTATATTGAAAGTGTAAAACATCTATTTGACCATATGATGCGAACTACATGTTTTGTAAGGAAATCATTTTCTAATCACTTAATTTATTATAAAAATATTATTTGTTTTATTTGGAAAATGCCAACAATTTTTATGATGTAAACTCTCATTATTATAAGGAAGAAATCATTTGTAATTCTTAGTTTATTATAAACATGATTTTAATTTATTTAATTTGGGAAACTCACACATTATTTCCTTTTGAGAAGAGAAACACTGAGGGTAACTCTAGCTATTGTTGAAATGCCTTTCATTATGTAAGTGTGGAAATAATGGTTCATTTGTGGCTTATACAGGAATTCTGAAGCAGATGAAGCAGGCACAAGCACTGTTGGAGATTGGCAGTCTTTGTATAAGGTACTTCATTCAAAGCACAAGTTGTGCTCCTGACGTACATGCTAAACTTAGAACCACAGATGGGGTCACGAAAAGGTTTTTGTGTCGCCTGCCTTAAGATACATAGGGATCACTTTGATTCAGCTGTTGTTGTGGTTGTTGTTGTTGTTGATATGTCTGGTTGCTGTGGTTGTTGATGTCGTGATGTTAAAAAGGGTTGACATTTGCCTGTAATATCACCTATATTGCTGGAAATATTCTACCCAGTTACTTATATTACTTGGATATGGGACTGACTTGCATTGCAATGTGCCCCTTTAAAGCAACTTGCCAAAAAATAACTGGTAGTGTTTGTCATATAGGTTCATTTTGTGTGCAACTTTCGGGCTTTTTCAGATTTACAATTTATGGGTAATTTTAATTACCCATAACACTATCCTGTTTTTAGCCCCAGATTAAAAAGAGTTAAAATATCTGTTACATTAAAAAAGGAAAAGAAAGTCCTTTTAAAGGAGAAGTGAATCCGGAGTGGTCACAAGTCAATATTGACTTTCCTGTCAGAAAGTAGGAGACTTGGTTAGCAGAAACTTTCAGTTTACGCACCGCATAGTAGTTCTTGTTTCAATGATTTAATACATGAATTCACCATAATAACGTCCCATCATTGTTGATTCCATTTCAGAGTAATGATGAAATAATATTGTTTGCCATGGCAATAAGTAGGAGACTTGGTAGAGTTTCCTACCATTTAATGCATGAATTTCACTATAAGTAAATGCGGAGATCTTCCCATCCATTGTTGATTCCGTGTGTGAGGTAATGATTGAAGTCTTGATTTGCCTGGCAGAAAGTAGGAGAGTGTTGGTAAGAGAAACTCAGTTTACGCACAGCATAATAGGTTTGTTCTTAATGTTGTCACTCAATGAATTAAAATGCATGAATTTTTTGCCATAGGGAAAAAAAGTAATCATCCAGTCATTATTTATTCCAGTTCAGACTAGTGATTACTTAATTAAATGATCCGTTCTCCCTGAATTTACAATTACAAATCACACTGACTTTCAAAAATCTCTTGCGGACATAATATAAAAAATACGCAAATCCTCCAATCCAATTTTGTATTTCATTTCAATTTAAGAAAGCATTGTCAGTGATGGCAAGTTGTCAACAGCGACACATTTTTCCTGTTCCTGTTAACGACAACTGACTGTCAATAATGGCTTACCAATATGTGGCATTATACCATTGCTATACACAATCAATAGGGCTGGGCCCTAGCGTGTTGCTGGCTGTGCCACAAAGCAACAATCTAAAATCTAGCTATTAGATTTAAATAGTCATAGAATTAAAATTAAAGGAAATGTTTTTTGCCCAGATAACCAAAGAATTAACAATATCACGACAGTATCCATGCAGTAATTGCTACAAGTCTAACAATCTATTTATTGTCTATTGATTTATTTATTTTGGGTGGCCTATCGATGTAAGCATTAGTGCCAAGTAATTTCAGATTTTTTTATTTTGGTAGACTGTGCACATTTGCCAGTTTGTCAATAGCTTATATTTGGCATGGCTCAACAAGCAATGTGGAAATCTTCAAGAAGGTAATTATAGAGAACATTTCTTTTAAGAAGAACAAGGAATTAGCCCCCATGAGGTCTTACTGGCAGATTTTGTGTTATAAATTGGGTAATATGATGTTATTGACCAATCAGAGACACAGTAAAAAAGGTATATAGGAGGTCTATGAGTGAAGAGGTATATAAGGGCCTGATTCGAATCTGGTAGCTCACCTGCTGGGATTTAATAATATTGATTACAAACTATAGTTCCGCTCTCCCTGTGGTTTATTTGACTTGGGCAAATGAACGATGAGCATTTGCCCCCCATCCGTTCGGATGGGATGTTAAGGGGTGTCGGTCTCATGTACATAGAAAATTAAATGCCTGTATATGCGATTTGCAGCCAGTATTTCGATAAGACTATGTTGTAAATCCTTGGCTGTCCAAGCCGTCCTGGAACCCTGGCATCATTGGAAAGCAGGTCGAACACTGACCTGTTCCCGGCTAAAAAGACAAATAATAATTTTGTAATCTACTGAGTTATTGATAAGTAATCTACTCACTATTCACTACTAAAATGAAAGTTCATGGCAGTTTAGAGTTGTAAATTTTTATCATTGTGGAATTGATTTTCAAACAGCATAGAACATAGCCATCATAGAGTGCATGACCCAGGAGTAATGATTACCCCTCGCAAAGCAATGCGTTATTTTGTTAAGACATAATGTTGAACTATCATATAGTGCGTTCATGCTCAATGGGGGTGTGTTGTTACGATTGTCTGAGAAATCGATCAAGCAGCTATAAAACAAGGGCTGGTATTCTCAAAGGGAAGTCAACTTTAGACCTAGGTTTAAACGAGGGTTAGTTCCCCATGTGAGTGACCTTTTTTCTTTCAAAATAATGTGAACGTTAAGAATGTAAAACATTGAAATAAATGCCTTCATGGCTGGCCATTCTAGACCATCCATGGAATTTTTCTCACTGTTAAGCACAAGTTTTTCAAAGTATATGAAAGGAAAAAAAGTCCACACGTGACGGACTAGAGTAGACCAATTGATGGTAGAGTGAATGGGGCAATATTTTTGGATTCGTCCATTACTCAAAATATGGGGACAGAGAAATACCCATAAAATCGTTCGATTTCTTCCTCGCAATACCACAGAAGATCGGATTGAAGAAACGGCCAACTACAAACTAAAAGTTTACTTATATATTTTATATTCGTCCAGTCAATCCTTTTGTATTTTATAATACTATTGATGCATAGTGTGTCTACCACCCCAAATGGTTTTAAACATTGCCTACCAAAAACATCATAAATTTTAAAGGCTTCAGTCACTGTGTGTTTACAATGCAGAACTTGGTATCTTCACTATTCAGAAAATCAGCTTTACAACCTGCTTTCACTGAAACTATTTAGTTTGCGCTTTCTTCGAACATTCTAGGTTTATGCTTGACTATTTATTTGTCGACTTTTGACTGGCCTAACCGTCTCAGGGTTGGCCTATAGCGCACATCATACCACAATACACGACTCAAGTTTTTCATATACTATCCCCTCAATTCATACCTCCACTACAAAAAGTAGAGCTATTTCACTTCAACTGGAATCTAGTATAATAGTGAGACTCCCTTTGAGAATACAGCCAAAGAGGACTTATTTTTTTACAGAGTTTGAAAATTATAAGAACTGTGACCATATGCAAAATCAACAATTAAGGTTTTTTTTAAAGATTTAAGTTAAGAGTAGAGTGAGTTCTAGAGAGTGAATGGATTTTTCATCTTGAAAATTGCGGCTGATAAAACATATCAAAAGCCATTGAAAGCTCTTGGGGGATTGGCACTACTATTTGTGTGTTGTAGGGAAGGGTTGACATCCATTTCTGGTATTTCAATTATGGTCAGGTTTTCTTGAGGGCTTGCTACTGGTATCCTGGTAAAGAGTACTACCTGTCCCAGGGCAGGGTTAACGGTGGCTAAACTGGCACCCCAGCAGGTTTCTAATAAATCCAAATTCAGGAGGATAGCTGGTTACCCTGGTAAATGAAAAAGAATTCTACCTCAAGGGGCGTCAGCTCTGAGAGCTAATGGCAGCTATCCAGCACAGACGTCAGGAAGGGCATCCGTCATTATCTTTTGCTCCAGTTAATCCTCACACAGCAGTATGCGGCAGTGTGAGGTGGAATCTGGCCACCCGTTTAGCGGTACAACCCCAGATTTAAAACTTTAGTTTTTACTTACACGTACTACACTCACAACAAGCTTAATGACACAACAACTGTTCATGTAAGATTTCTGGCAGTGGCATAACTTTTCAATGATACCAGTGTTGTTGGTTGATTGTTTCCTATAGGTGATTTGAGAGTCATTTGCGCAAACAGGTTGCAGCACGCCTAAGTGGACCCATCTCTTGACCAAAGTAAGATACCCAGTTACTGGTAATACCATGCCGAAGAGGTTGTATAAATTCATTTGAAGATCATTAAGATAGTGCACCAAATTGTAACTATAGGTGAATTCTCATGGTTTACGTTGGGTTACCCAGCTTTACTCCAGGGGTTCTGAAAAAAGACAGGTCTTAACAGGACCAGCTTTGAAAATGTACCCTTAAGGCGACGGGGGAAAAAAAATTTTTTGTTTTACGGGCGGGCGGACCTTTCACATAGGGTTGGTCGATCGGGTGAATTGTTCTCTGAAGTTAAAATTGTCCAAAAAAAAGACCAAATATCTGAAAATAAAATCTTGAGAAAAAGGAACAATCTTACAAACAGTTTTTTAAATTAGCCAAAATTTATATTTTGTCACAAATAAATGGTCCCATTTTACAGGATTTTGGCAACAAAAACTTAACAAATGCAAAGTTGGCAAAATATGGGGGTCGGTCTGGACAACAATAAAATTTTTTTTCTGTCGCTAATGGGACCTCTTTGCGTAGGGTTTATACTCCAATGGAACCTGTTGTCAATTAAAAGAAAAAATCCGTTATAATGATCAAACCTATAGAAAAATAATATTTTTGCTCCTATCGAGGAAATGACTCGTGGTCATATTTGCTCAAATCTTTTGCGTTCAATTCATAGTTAATTTTTTTTTGTTTCATACCTCCAAACATTGCAATTCTGTGTTAGTTTATGTGTTGCTATCAGTTGTCTTATTTGTAGAGTAAGGCGTACCTTTAACAGCATGCCATAGTCTAATGACGGAAGTAGCAAGAGAGCGAACTCAAGCAGACTTCCAGAAAGACGCATAGAGGGAGTAGCAGTGTCAGATACTACACAGGTTAGTACAAGTGGTGTCTCAAACAAAATATGCCTTACATTGCCTAGTCTGATAGATAGGAAAGTAGCAAGAGAGGAACTCAAGAGACTTCCAGAAGCTGATGAGTTGCCATTTTCATATACCTACCACCGGTAGTACAAGGGTGCTCTCAAAAACAAAATATACCTTACATTGCCTAGTCTGATGATGGAAGTACAATAGAGGAACTCAAGAGACTTTCAGATAGGCATAGAGGAATGCCCAGTGTTTGTTCACATAGACCTAACCACTAGCGTTAGTGACAGATGTCTCAAACACAATATACGTACATTGGACCTAGTCTGCTGATGGGAACAAGTAGCAAGAGGAACTCAAGAGAATTCCAGAAGCATAGAGGAGTGCAGATGTAATATACCCTAACACGGTTTAGTACAAGGGGTCTCAAACAAAATATATACATTGCCTAGTCTGATGATGGAGTAGCAAGATGAGGAATCAAAGACTTTCAGAAGGACATAGAGGAATGCGTGTATCCTACACAGGTTAGTACAAGATGTCTCAAACAAAACTAACCGGACATTGCCTAGTTGATGATGGAAGTAGCCAAGCGGAACTCAAGAGACTTCCAGAAGGCATAGAGGAGTGCAGTGCATATACCTACCACAGTTAGTACAAGGTGTATTCAAACAAAAAATACATTACTTGCCTAGTCTGATGATGGCAAGTAGCAAGAGAAGAACTCAAGAGACGTGCCAGAAGGGGGCAGTGCCAGTGTCATATACCTACCAAAGGTTAGTACAAGGTGTCTCAAAAAAAAATTACCTTACATTGCTAGTCTGAGGATTGGAAGTAGCAAGGAGGAACTCAAGAGTTCCAGAAGGCATAGAGAATGCAGTGTCATATACCTACCAAGTTAGACTAGAGGTCTCAAACAAAATAAAACTTAGCACTGCCTAGTCTATGATGGAAGTAGCAGGGAACTCAAGAGCTTCCAAAAGGGCAGTGCCAGTGTCATATCCCTACCAAAGGTTCGTAACAAATGTATCAAACAAAACACCTTACATTCAGCAGCGGTGGATTTGTATGTGCCCTAATTTTCAATAGAAAACCTAGGGATAGTTCCTATTTGACTCCTATAGGAAAGGGGTGATTTGTATGTGCCTATATTTCAATAGAAAAATAGGCTAAATTCCTATTGCGTCTATAGGAAATACTTCTTCAGCTTAATGCCTTTCACATGGTGATATAGTTGATTGAAAGCTTTACCCAGTGCAAAAAATCAGAATTTTCAGCATTTTTAGGATCACCTATATTTGAAATCTCTTGTTTAAAAAGAGACAAGGTGCCAAATCTACAGCAAACATAGATATGTGACTGAAAACTAATCAATTGGTATTCTTCTTATTTTCAAACATAAATTTAGCTTACTAGATTTTTTCATACCATTGTGATTGAAATCTTGTGATAACTCTGATGCATAAGGTTCAAATCAATCCAAACTAGAGCAGTGATTTGTTAATCTGGACCACTGGGTAATAATTTTTTTAGCTGTGAAACCTCTGCGCATACATAGATGTATCAAAGGGTATGATCTGGGAGTATCTGTACTAGATGGTATAAATAAAAGGTCATACCTCTCAACAATGTTTGTGCATTAGTTTTTGTATCTTCATAATGTTGGAAAAGAATTGGCAAGTTAGTACAATTATATTGCCACAAGAAAAAATAAAAAAAATTAAAAGGTAGGCTTCAAGAAGTTAAAAAAGTGCTCCAGAAGCATCTGTGACACCCAATTACCAGAGAAACATCCAGATCCATGATGCAACCAGAGATGCATATGGGATCCCCAATGCACCAGAGAACATTCCAGGATCCTAGATGCACCAGAGAGCATATGGGATCCCCAATGCACCAGAGAACATCCAGGATCCTAGAGGCACCAGAGAGCATATGGGATCCCCAATGCCCAGAGATAATCCAGGATCCTAGATGCACCAGAGAGCATATGGGATCGAATGCACCAGAGAACATCCAGAGGATCCTAGATGCACCATAGGCATATGGGATCGCCAATGCACCAGAGGAAACATCCAGGATCCTAGGATGACCAGAGAGCATATGGGATCGCCAGATGTACCAGAGAACTTCCAGGATCCTAATACATGGACTGTTGCAGTTAAAGGCACGATCAGTGACTTGCTGAATCAGAGATCAAAAAATATCAAAAATCAGTTTTTTGCAGGTCTTCAAACAAGTATAGTATACTAACCTATCCTGCAAGTGTAGGACCAAAAGAGCCTTATAAAGACCAAAATTCGGATATTTTGGTCGTAACTGCCCGTACGCGACACTTACTACAACAGGTAATTGAATGGGGATTTCATATCTTTGAATACTGCTGTTTTCTTAGTTTCTATCAATTTTCAGTTCGAAAAAATAACTTGCGAGAATTTTATAGACTTATCCTTCACTTTAAAAGGGGAATTTCGTGATCCATCTGAACCGTAGCCCTAGTAATCCATGTGTACCTAATATTAAGTGCGCAAATTCGCGCGTATCTGTAAGAAATTCGCATTTTGTATATTCTGTCGTAAACGGACAAATTATGGCACAAGTGGTCTATGGGACCGTGGGAAACAACCTCGGATAACACAAACCGAGTTGGTCAAGCACGAGCACAAAGTTGTGAATAAGTTTTCTCAGGGATATCTAGTGAACAATGAATAAAACAGAAGCTGCTGGAACCCAAAATGCACTTTAGGCTGTTCCTGCAAGTGTTAAAATTTTGACTAATGCGGGTGGATCACTGATAGAATCTTTAAGGACTTGGATTACAGATATGCTTTGTGCAGACACTTCACATCCATCGTTTCTGTGAAATGTAAAACATTTTTCACTCAAGCAGATACCTTATACAAAGCAATGCATAGACAGGTATGTCTGTGCAAAGTGTCTCAGAGAATTAGACAAGGGAGGAGGAGAAAAGGCCATTAGTACTTTGTCAATCCAGAAATCAGCTGGAATGGGATCATGATCCATGATCTTTTTTACTCGGCATGTTTTTGTATAACTGGGCAATAGCAGATTTCACATAGTTCATTGCACCTGCGTGAAGTCAAAATTAATAATACCCATTCAAGATGTATATGGGAATAAGAGCCGCATATTTTTAAGTAAAGGATATTGTTCTGAAGCAGGAACAAAATAAATAAGTTGAAAAATTTCTAGGACAGCTCGGTTACTATTGACAGTACCGTGTGCCCCAGGTATGACTGACCCAAATGACTTCACCATTCCTGGACTAGAGTTTGTGGTTTAAGTGTATCATGTAAGGATATTTGTAATATGTGTATTATTGGGTATCTGGGTGTTTCTGCTGGGGAGAAAGTGACCTGGTGCCCTTTCTTCAAATACATTTTTAAAAAATTGTGAGGGAAAGGAAACATGAACAATTTTTCATAAAGGAAGAGAGGGGGAACATGGACTTTTAAAATGGGGAAATTCATAAAAGGGAAATGCAAAACATTTTTTAACAAAAATATTAACAAAAAAAGTGTTTAATTCCTCCACCCCCTCTGCATAAATGAGAAGTTCATAAGCGTTTATAGTGGCCTTGAAATATTGGGAACTTTGACATCTGCCACCATCTGGGAAAATTACAGTGAGTTACAGAATTATCTGTCTGTCGCCCTCTGTGTTTTCAGAAAAGACAGAGTGGCCGACATTAAAATTGGGATGAGCTTGTCACTCCAATATTAATGGAATGAGATCTCCTTTACTGTGTGTGCTTCATAGAAAATAAAAAAGATAAATAACTATAAAAATTGACAATTAAAAAATGATATTTTTATAATTATTTTTTAACTGATTGTTTTTTCTTGCTAGTTCCTTGTCTAATCAAGTGACTACAAGAGCTCTGGACAAAAGCCATGGATCAGAAACTTGGAGACACCACTTTTCACCAGAATAGGATAGGGCTTAAAGGTCCCAGGAAATGCCAAATAGAATGATGGTGTGGTTGGTGTCAAGTCTACATGGAGGGAGAAAGCATTCAATATTTGGTGTTGGTTGATGACTACAGTAGTGACGATGATTTTTCAGAGAGTAGTAATAGAAAATTCCAGGTGACGGGGTGAATTATTTCTGACATGACTGAAAATCAATAGGTTCATAATGTGTCATGGTAGTGTCTTCTTTTTTGGTGGCCCTGTTTATTGGAAGGGAATGCCCCTAAAGATTTGGAACAGGTTTTCATCTCATGTTCCTGGGACCTTTAAAGGGGTTGTATATTTGTATGTATGTTGTATTTAATGATCTCCTGGTTGGGCCGTAGATTATAGAAGACAAGTTACTAATTTTAGTTTGAGTCTCCTATATGTCACTGAGGGACTCATGTTTGGTTTGGGTAGAGATATGCCTTCAAGAGTCTGGAAAAAGGACCCATTCTATACAAAGTTTTTGCTGAAAAGGGGGACCTTTTCGTTTATAACCAAAGCTGCAGATTTGGGAGAAAATTAACACACATTTTGTTGTTTTTCTTCAGAATTGACCATACAATTTAGGATTTTGGCTCAGATTGTGGAATGTTTGGCCTAATTTTCCACAAATGCGTAGAAGTTTTTGCCTGCAAAAGTGCCCCTCTCTATACCAAATTGCATTAGAAACGGGATCATTCATATACTATAGCCTGAAAATAAGACCCATGTTAGAGGTCACATGATCATTTAGTTGAATACCCCCAGGATGTCACCCAATAGCGACTCCCTGATAATTGTGTTGTCCTTGTTGGTTGCTAGTTTGATAACAGTATTTTTTGTCCCAACTAACCATTGATCCAGCACATTCTACCACCTCACTGGCAGATTATAAGCACAGGTGGTGGTTTTGAGAAAAAGAGGTACCTTCCAAAGAGCATGGACGAGCAAGGTGGGAGGAGGAGAGTAGGAGGGTTGGGTTGAGGATAGAGATGCATTGAATTGGGCGCGGGCTAAAGTGGAGGAGGGAGGAGGGCGATTGCTACGAGTGTGAGGTAAATCCGGCAACCCCCCGTTGACAGGGACATATCGATTTAATTAAACTTTGGATTTACTACTACTACTACTAGCACAGGTTTTGATTGCACATACTATTATAAGCATGCACAGGCATCAAACAAATATTATGATTGTAACTCAATTTGGAGGTAATTTTTTAAAATTTTCTTTGAAAGTAGGATGTGGTTCTTGATAGAATTTATTTAAGGATAAAAATATGTTCCATATTGGCCCCTGGTTATGAAAACATGTATCACTGCCAGAATTTCATAATTACAGATTTTTTGATTATACTAAAAAATATAGTTTTAAGGTATTAGCAGCGATATTGCGAGAAGAATCGAAATGTGGAAATGCCTATTTTTAGCTTATAAATCCAGGGATCAGTGTTACAATTCCATATAACTGCTTTTATGTAGAAACAACCACCAAATAGTGAAAAACTGAGTAGTTGAGGAAATTATTCATCCATCTCCCGTAAACAGGACATACAGCGATGGCGTCTCAAATTCCCAATAAACAGCTGATGTTGGTTTACACCAATACAGAATAACACAGATCAATCATGTTTGGGTTTGAGTTCAAACTTTATCAATCATTGGTTGCACAATATGCTAAATCTGGGATATTCAACAGCAAAGGCTTTTTGATCACACATCGGAATTTTGATACGCACGTATAGAAATTCAGAATAAGGTCAAGTACTGCCTTGTCATTAAAATACGGATTTCATTCAAGCCAACCACTTGCAGGTTAGGTAGCTTATCCATGCCAGTAACAAAAATACAAAAAAGAATTTGATGATTTTTGTTATTTTCAGATTAGGCAAAAATCCGCTGCTAACCCTGTAAAGTAAATTCCAGAAAACAAGAAAAGCTGATTTATGTATTTTCTCTAAATTCTGATTTTCACAGAATATGCATAAATAATTTTAAACCCCATTCGCAAACTTCAAGAAAGAGTGTTCAAAATTAAGTGTAATTTGAATTTGTGTCAAGCTATGTTTACATGAGTCAATCATTTTGTGTTTCACTTTTCTTCTCAGATGTGGAAACTCAGATAATGCACAAATTACAGAGATGCCATTGAGAGGTCCCAGGTTCTATTTCTCAGTAATGACTTGGCTGCAGACCTGCGATTGGTAAGGGTCATGTCAGTCTGAGTAAAAAAATTGAAACCTAGGTAGAAGGCCCAATCGAAATTAGCGAACCCGAATTTTGCAGGCAGTGGTCAATGTTTTGTGTCTGAAGAAAGCTATATTTTCCCATTTACTCTGTGAAAATTCTTAAGGTCTAAAGGATCTTTGTTTCAGACTGTACATATGCCAAAATTGAATTATCTCACATCACATCTTTGTTATCTTTTTTAACTTTTATGAGATGGTAGATTTCAATTGGTAGATGCTTGAGAAATTTGGGGCATCTAAATTGTGCATATATATGTAGTTTTTTTGTAGTGATAACTGTAGATAAGACCCCAGTAGATTTGCTTACCTTGTATTTGATTACAGGAAATGCCTTGAAAGTGGAAGCAAAAGGTAATGTCGAATTTGCCAATTTCATATAAAACATAGGATGAATTTAGTATGTGCTCATATAGGAAATTAGAATTTGCAATTTTTGTAACAAAAAATAATTATCAGCTTATCCTTTCAAATGGGGATATTTTTAATAGAAGCTTTACATTAGTGCAGAATCAGATTTTCAGTTTTAGGGAACAACCTGTAATAGTGAAATTCACTCATTTGCACCTTATAATCTCTTGCTTGTTTTCAGTCTAATAGCACTTTGCCATAGCCGCCAAAGAACAGAATTACATCCGTCCTGAACTGACCACAGACAGCATCCTGGAGGTTAACCGGTGGACGACACCCTCTGCAAGAACTCTGCGTCACCCGTTTGTACCCAATGATACGAGTCTGTGGAGAACACCGTAGAATGAAGTTAGTGACAGGCCAAGCTAGTGGGAAGTGTCTACCTCAAAAAGGTGAGGTGATTACTTTTTATCTCTCCGGCCGTAAAAAGCCATGGAGGATTTTGCAACAGCAGATTCCTGCTGTATGTCTGTCTGTGTGTTCTATTTTGGTTAGTTAAACTCAATAAGGAAAGCATCCCGTCCTTCGGAGGGGACGTAAGCCGTCGGTCCCGGGATACAGAGAGGTCAAACGTACATGTACATCGAAGTCAGTGTCGATAAGAGTAGGGTGTAAACCCCTGACTGTTCCCAATCGCCCCAAGCTTAAAAAAACGCGGGCCATGTTAGGAGCGTACCGTATCATGAACCGCGGCCCCGGATCAGCTTAGTAATCAGTGAACAAATCCTGACACAACCACCAAGCATTTACGAATGAATTGTGGACACGAACGAACGAACGAACTTCAATAGGTTATTAAAAAAGGCTGCACTTCTATAACCAGATTCCAATGTCCAAACTTTGGTATGTAGTAGGGTGCATGCAAAGTAATACCACACTGTAGTGTCCTCATTTGTGCATATAATGGAAGCATGTGCATATTTGCTCTGATGGCTCATACTAAAAAGGTGAACTTTTACCAGATCCAAATATCCACGTTGGACAAAACTTGGAGTGGGCAGTGGTACAGGCAAGTAATACCCATTGACTGTGTCATCACTATTTGGAATAAAGCTGTACACTTTTGAAATAAAAGTGTACTATAGTGTCTAAAGGATGCTCAGAGGTTGTGATGAAAGATTGGCCTATAAGTTTTGCGAGTGGAGCGTTGTACCGTGTTGCCTCATTTTGACCGAAGCTGACAAGGTCGCCCTGGAGGCGACACTAGTGGTTTGGAGAAAACGCCTTGTCTTAGTAGCATGGATATATTTTTTGGGTTGGATTTATTGCGTAGTCTAGTACTTTAACACAAACGGTATTTGTATTTTAATCCTTAATGACACACAAGGACATTTCCAAGAAAGAAGCACCCCCCAATTTTTTCGTACCCGGGTGTTTTTGCATATTTGGGAATGCTTACCAAAGTATTAGATCGCAATGAAGTGAATAAGCTGAATATGACGTCTTTATGTAACAATTAGATAATTAAGATTTGGTGTTGTGCAAAACAGAAAATCAAAGCATGGTTTCAAAGGACAATTACGATAACAGGCCAAGGTCAAAAACAAGGTTGCAGTTTCTTTGGTACTTGTTTGTGCAATAAAACTTTGAAACATATACAGTAGGTGGGGAAAGCTACAATCCTCGGGCTACAACCCGCTCTGTCCAGTGACATTTTGAAAGAATGGTATCTAAAAAACTCTCCTCGTTGTCACTTTTCATATACCATTCATGAAGTATAGTGATGGTTTCTGCTAGGAAAGAATCAAATTAACCTTTTCAACGGGAGTTTACGGAACCTGATCCCACCTGACACACTTTTTCTGGTATTGAAACCTTCACGGAATAAGAACAGGTTGATCCGTTAAGGTTTTCCCCAAAATTCATTAATGCACTGATCAAAAAAAGTGCCCCGGCTCCTGGGTACCTGGGGATACCCGGGACTTTTACTATTTTGATAGGTGCATAAGTGTGTCGGAAAAAATGTGTCAGATTGGGTCAGGTTACGGGAAACTCCCCATTTCAAACTTGTTTACAGGGTGAGAAATATGCATTTTCTTAATTTTCAGGTTGGCTGATAGCTTTCTTAGATCACATCGGGAGTTTTGATACCAGCGAGATTGCCGTGATAGGGAGTGGATGTATCTATATCCAGAATACATAACACAAGAAATCAGTGTCTGTAGGACTGTCAACATTTATGATAGATCTCAATCAGGTATGTGTGTGGTCTGATGGCAAATTATAGCCTAAAGGAAATGGAAGCAAAGCTGTGATCGGATGGAGGGTATCAAACTGATTCACTGCATGGGGGTGCTATAAGCTTTTTATGGGCTAGTTTTCTGCAACTAAGACCGTTTTACCCAATTTTGTGTTTCAATTCTGAATAAACCAAATTCACCAAATTTCAAACCTCTAAGTTGCTAAGATGTAAAAGATCTAATGAACTGTTAGAGTATTTGCCAAAAACTTAAAAATTGTCAGCATCACATAGACATGTATTTGTTGAAAATTATTGAGCGCATTCAAAGTATTCGCGTTTCACATAGGAATATTTGGGAAACATATTTTCAGTCATGGTAGATTGCTGTTTTGTCGTTTTCACATGACGACCATATTACATGACGTATTGTTATTTTACACAATGATAATTGCTAGTTGTCATTTTCACATTAGTGGACATATTTTATTTAACACATAATTTTTTGATATATAAGGATAATAGGAATTGTGAGTTAAACGATTTGAAATTGAACTTATTTGGTAAATTTCCACTAGGTTTAATTTTAATTAACAGTATAGAGCAAAAGAAGATTGAGAAATCTTCAGATAGCCATTTTTTCTCGAAATGCCGTAGTTGCAAATAACGTCCTATGTGAAGCGGATGACTGGATTGTTTCAAAATAGCCCACCCCAACACTAAAAAACCTTAAGGTTGTATACAACTAATTTGTCTTGAATAATGATCACTGCTTTGCAAAATCAGTTTTTATTTATGGAAATGAATTAACATAACAATATGTACACAGCCTTGCACCCCATCAATTAATGACCTTCTTGTTTGGCATCTCTTTCATTCTTCTATCTGCAATTTTTTTCATTATATATAAAATATCTTATTCTCAATCTGATAAAAGAAGATACACAAGATATACAATAATAACATGCAACCTAAAATGTCATGTACATGAAGTACAAGATAAATAGATTAAATCCTGTTACCCAATAATGCTTCTTGTTTGTGTTTAAGGTGTATCTCTATGGCTTAAAAATATTGATATCAAGATATTTTTTTTTAAGAAATGATATCTCTATGAAGACATGAGACCCAAATTTTGTAGAAAAACTAATTAAAAAATTTCCCTAATGTTGGTGTTAATTGTCATAGATTGGTCTTAAGAAATTATTGCATTTCTGATGTCCTGCCCAGGAAATATGTTAAAAGATTCAATCAATCCGTTCTTGAATGATAGTCCACATGCTTGTCACAGTCAGTGAAGTCAGCACGTCTTCCAGTAAACTAAGTCTAATATGCTTTAGCATATGTTGGCGCTGCCCAATGGCTGTATTTTGGACTGCATTAAAGATGGTGTTGAGTGGATACGGTTAAGTGAAGTGGGTGGTGAAGTTGCTGACATCATGACTTGGACAAAAGCAGATAAAACAAGAGTTCCACCAATTCATTTGGGGTTCTTGGATCAAATGGTAGTTTTTGGAGTATCCTTTATAATTAGATATAGTAAACAAGGACGCAAGAAAAAGTTGATGTTAATGACACTATATTATTAGTAATCTATGCTCAACACTATTTTAATTCCAGATGGGCATTGCTTTGAACAATGCAACAGCTAAATCGCTGGTGTACGGAACGAATTGGCAAGGGCACCAATGACGTGGATGGGCAGTCTTCTGT
>JAMKCH010026248.1:0-18793 GCA_023653785.1 Ophioderma brevispina
TTTCAATTTTAAATAATTCTTAAGCGCATCCAAATCACCAATTGGGAAAGTGTTCAGGGGTGCTGCTGTGAGTCTGCCTAGGCTGCTCCAAAACACAAGTTAAATGCCCTAATGAGAAGGAAGGCCTTTATGGAAAAGAATCCAAATTTAGTGCAGGAGGAACCAAGCTCTCAGAGAAAAGCTGCGAGGGCGAGCATGGATCGACACCAATTCATGTACACACTGCTCCGGGGCAGGGAATGGGAACCCAGGCCGCATTTGGGTGAAAGCCGAGTGGATTGAACCATTACAACACTAACCCCACCTCAAAAAAAGTTTGGAAAATTTCCATCCTGGGTTAATATAGTGCATGTCAAAGGAAATTATTTGCCATATCCAAGATAGGTACTAAATGATCTGATTTCAGGAATAACCCCATTGGCCATTTATTGACCCTAGGGTCACTGTCACTGTGACCCACATGATTGTATGCCTTTGCGGAACAAGTGAGAGATGGCCCTGGCACTTATTCGTAAAGGCCTGCTGAATTCAACCATGAAGTAGTGTTACTAAATGGGGAGTTTTCTGTAACCTGACCCTCGGAAACCTTTACTGAAGGTCGAAGGTCCACAAGCCATAAGGGTCATAACTTATTGCCGCAGCGCGTTGCGAGAAAATCTCACGCGTTGCGCATTCGGCAACGCATTGCGTGCCGGCCAATCAAAATCATGAATTCTTGACGTATTTCAAAATATAAATCTCACAAACGCGTTTGCGACCTTCACATAGACGCATTGTCAACTTCAACGCGTGCGGCAATACGTTATGACCCTTATTGCCTTCACAACGCGTTTGTGCAGCTCGCAACGCGTTGTGGAAGGCATAAGTGTCATACCGTATTGCCGCAACCCTTTATGATCGAATTTTTTTTTAAATACGTCACAGAATTCATGGTTTTGATTGGCCGAGGCCGCACGCGTGCGAAATGGGTCGCAACGCGTTTCCGAATGATGTCGCAACGCGTTCACTTCTCACAGTGCGTTGCGGCAATACGTTTTATGACCCTTATGGCTTGTGAACCTTCGCAACGCGTTGTGAAGCTCGCAACTTGTTGTGAAATCGCAACGCGTTGTGAAGGCTTGCAAACGCTTGTGAGTTTCCACAACCGCGTTGCTAGATACTTTAACATGCAACGCTTGTGGTCTAAGTGTTTGAAATACATCACAGAAATTCGTCATTCTAATGGCCGACGCCGCAACACGTTTGCCGAAATGTGCAACGCGTTGCGGCAATACGTTATGGCCTTTGGATTGCGATAAACACGACGACTTTGTACGCTCGAGATTACAACTGCGGTTTACTGCTATTTGCACATTGAGTCTGCGTGAAAGCTTATAACGTCACTCCTAAAAATCAGGCCGGACAAAAGTATAGACAATGTGCTTTGAGATAAGAAAAATGAAAATGGATTACGTTTGTGCCACCACTATTTGCATGCAGTGTAAAAACCGGGGCCAGTTCATGAGTTTTTTTTGTGTCGTCTCAAGAATTGCAGAAGGCACATGGGAATTACTCTGGTCGTATGTATGTGTGTGTGTGGGGGTGTGTGTGGTCAAATATATTGTTACTTACTAGAGTGACATTGTGGGGTGTTGTAAATAGAAATGAGACATTTGTGGGGTTATGACGTTGTGGGGTTTGTTCTGTTTGGACGTGGGGGTTTTTTTTTTTACTATGTTACTATTTGTCCTATAAACAGAATAAACGGTAACCTAATATGGAGGTTTTATTCCGTAAAAGAGTAGAAAAGACGATTTTTCTAGTTTAGAAACTTTAGGCCTGTGGTTGCAATCGATGTAGGTAAGAAAAATGAAAGTTCAGTAAAAAAAAAAGGAAAAACACTTTTAAAATTCTTTTAAAAAGTCTAAAAAGTGGTTAACTATAAGAGAACAAAACTTTGTTATATATAACGAAACGAACGAAAGAGTGTTTTTTTAGAAAAAAAAGTAGAAAAAATGACTTTTTGAGAGATTTTATTTTTTAGTAAAAACCCCACAATGTAGCTTTTGTAAGTATGTGTGTATGAGTAATGATCCGTAAGGGATACGATGTTGTAGTTTGGTGAAAGGAGGGGCGGGGTGGGGGTTGACATCTTGGTGACCTTCATGTGACCTTGCTGACTGCAGGTGACTTCTGGGCCTTTCACCCACCGTGACTGCAGACAACACTCACGGTCCCCGGACCGCGATTTATTTTTAATCATGGGATGATGGATCAAATATGGCAGAGGATCCCCCCCCCCCCGCTTACAATACACCCACGTATTACCATCCAGGCCCCTTTTCCAGAAAAGAAACCCCAACCTCTGAGATTCGATCCTGTATTGATTTAAACTAACCCACCAAAAAAAAATTTAAACCTACTTAGTCAAGAAAAAAATCGAGCTCAATATTATTAGTAATTATAACTTTTAGAATTTTAGAAAGCTTGTGTTTTATGCTGAAAAATTAACCCTCATGTTTGCGTTACAATTTTTAATTTAAGCTAAAATTTGCATTCCAAGTCTTCCCTCCCCTCCCCCACCACCACAACCCCAGCTCCCTCCCTTCCATAAATCTAACTCTAAATTGCACACCGTAAAGGAACAGCACCAATCCTTGTTTGTAATGTCGCGCATGCCCCATCCGAAAAATTTGAGTATTTAGGCTACAACAAAATATACCGTCAACTGAGTCAGGCTAGGATGCACAAAACTGGGGATTGATTCTCCCTAATTAGTTCACGATTAGCTATGATTTGGACCGTTTAACAACATTGATTGGGAAATTTTAACACATGTTGATATGCTCTGAGTTTTGGTTCGAAACTAGTTTGGAGCTTTTAGGCCATCGAAAGTGTTTGTTTACGAACACAGTTCAGTAGCCCCGATCGCGGGCAGGGGGAACCCAAAGGGATCATCCCATGACAGCATGTAAATGGGCCCTTCTATCGGTCCAAAGCCGGATCGTTAAGAAATGAGGATATTAATTACGTAATATTAAATGATTATTTTAAAAAAATGTAAGATTGAGATATAGATGGACTCAGAAATCAGAAGTATGATATTTTAATTGTAGTAGAGAACGTATTATTCTCGGACGCAAAGAGGCCACGAAAGTCACGCAGCGCGTTAGCAACGTCACAGGAGTTAGGGAATTGTCATCTACTACTTGTCCGCTGATTTTTTGGGCATATACGATGTGCCACTAAATATATTACCCAACGTAATGCACTCGGAAAACTTTCAGGATCACTAAATTCGTGATATTATGATAAAAATAAGGACTCATTAAAATTGTAAAGGTATTGGTTATTTGGTAATAACTGGAATAATTAGAAAAAAGAAACGCCTTTGAAATACAAAAAATCTATTCCAAAAGAAAAAAAGTGTGGTTAAAAAAAATTAGCAAGTGTTTGAAACAATAACCGAATCCGACTGAGGGGCGAATTTCTGGAAACAACCAAAATACAGGAAAATGTGCTCGAATGCGCGGGAGACAATGCCGAACTTCACCGCGCAGTGCGCGCAACTCAGTTTCCGGTCATGACCAGCGGTGTTATATTATAGAACACTTAAACTTCTTTTACCACCCGGGTCAATATGCCAAGTCTCTGCTTCGTATTACGAAACCAACTTGTGCTCGTGATAATGATTTTTGCCACCGCCTCCGCTTCTCTGGAAAACAGACTTCCGAAGAAGAAGAAACATTCAGGGAAGCACCATATTCGGGCTTTACGTCACTTTCTCAAAAATTGCCTCTTTCGCTAGTTGATTATTGTTGCGGATGTCGTGATTTGACATTTGTGTTCATGTTAATATCTGTGTGTTATTGCTGTTAGGCGATGTTGTTCATTGTAGGGTGATTTATACATTGCTTATATATTATTATTAGCATGAACAATTTCCCAACAAAGAGAGTGGGAGTAGGCCCAACGTGATTTTGACATGCTTTCGTAATTTTGCTCTAATATCTTTACAATCGTCCAAATTAACGGGAAAAAGTTGTATGTATCTAAGAATCGTTCTACCCATGGAATTAGACCACGTTTTCTTGAAAGTGCTTTTTAACCTTTCAAAAAATTAATTTCTGAGTGTTGCACTTTTTGGTACACTACCCGTAGCCAGTTCATATGTAAATTGCCCCCGATCCATCTGCTTAAGTAGTTAATACACATGGATTACCTATACTCCATTTACCTTCCTCGAGTCAGTGACGTTAACGCGTTCAGGACAGTTGTTTTGCGTGGATATTCCGCACCGCATCTCAAACGCGCGAGTGCGTACGCCAGTGCTTTGAATCAACCGCTCGCGATTTAACGCTGGGTCTATTGCATTTCACACTGACGTCACTGACTCGAGGACGGTAAAAGCAATAGATGATGTGGATTCCACGGCGGTACGGTAAGTACGTAAACCCTGTTCTAAAATTGAACAAAGCAGTGGCCCGTTAAATTGCACCAGCGTTTGAATTCTCACGAAGGAATAGATACCGAAGGCATCTTGGGAAAAGGGGAGCGGCCCGTAGCGATTTGCGTGTTCTTTTCCGTGTCTGCGAGCACGAAGTAGTACCCCGACAAAAACGTTCAATTTTCTCGCTAGGTTCTATAGGTTCAGACCCAATTCCGATATTTATCAAAACAACAAAACATAGTAACGGACACTCTGATGCAAAAATCGCCTAATACGAAAACCCTTGTTTTCCGGAGATATTGGATTTGTTCATTTGCATACATTCCTATGACGTACTGATAACGTTTAATATCCCACGCAGTACTAATTTAGTAATATCTTTCGCATTCTGCTGACACAGACTCACGCCTGTGGAAATACATACGGACCGCCTGTAGTGGATTCCTGAGCGGTCTGCGACATACGTGCATACGCATAATGCGCGCGCTAGCAAGGTGGTGCGGAGGGAGCGCGGGCACCCGGAGGTCTATAAAAAAGAGAAACCGGTGTGGTAGGAGATATAGTCCTCCGGGATACAGTCCAGGAATAATGGTGAACATAGGGTGCAATCGATTCAGTTGACTCTTCAGAAACATTAGTTTCACGCTTATTCCGTTGTCGTCTTGGAGCCCGGAATATGATAACTGCCGGACAATGATTACTTTCACACGGGTGGCAGGAGATATAGTCCTCCAGGCTCACAGTCCAGGAAAATGTTGAACAATAGGGCAATAAGATTCAGTTGACTCAGGGACCTATAAAAATCGGGATAGGACACTTCGATCAGAGAATGGAGGATACTGCATGAAAATCTGCATGAAATATGTGCTTATAGTTCGCCAGTCGTCCCTGGCGCTATCACGCGAGTCATCACGGAATAGTCATGCTGCAAAAATTATTAAGTAATGTGCAAAAATTATTACGTCATCTGCCCATTTAAATTATTCACCTAATAGGTTGCTTATCGAAAATGTTGATTGCTATACACTGTCACCCGCCTGGTTGACTCTTCATGCAACATTAGTTTCACGCCTAATTCCGTTCGGGATTCCGGTGCTGTCGTCTAGGAGCCCGGACTATGATACCTGCCGACTATGATTGATTACTTCCACAACGGCAGTGAAATAAGGCTAGAATGCGGTAAAACGTATATTTGACAGGGCCATCGACCCAGCCCCCACAGGGCTCTGCCTTGTATAGCCACAACGGGGCTTTTCAAAAAAGACCCTAGACCCCATGCCGTTGTGTGGTTGAATCCATCATCGGGATCCACAACCCGGGGGTGCGGATCCTGGCTTATCGCATGCGGCTGCGGTAGTTCTCAAAGTGTAAACGAGTAGTTACAAGCCACATGAGTGTCAAAATATCTCGCGAATAAGCCAAGTTCATCTCTGTATGCGCGTGATCTGACAATCAAATTCAATAAAAATTTATTTGTCTCACATAAAGCAGTGAAATACAATAATGCAAATTAGTATACAGTTAATAAACAGGGTGAATATATAATTTTATATTATGGAAATAAAGTTCATTCTTGATTCTGATTGCGACAAGCGCACACAAGTAGCATTTTAGCAGGATGAAATGAAACAGGAACGGAAACTAGGGTCACGGCTAAAACGCAAAAAAGTGTGAAAGTGCAGTAACCTCAAATCATAAATTACATTATTTAAAACTACACTCTTGGTCATAAAGTTGGAATAAAATATTTTCACCACTATTTATCGAATAATTCTTACAGTGTGAGTTATTTATGATATCTAGGGTGTATATCGCCACACTACTTGAATGACCAGTCTCTTCCGGAACATTCACCATGAACTTGGTCCACAATTAACACTTTGCGAACTGTGTCCTTAGCTGAAAGGAAAAGGGGGGGTATTGAACAGCAGATTTAAGGTTTGTGTTACAAGTTTTTCACATCAATCGTTTTACATATTTGGGTGGTTTTGGGTTGTGTTCATCCATCGAAATGTTCAATAGTACTGTTTAAATGGCAATCAGTCCTAAAATCGAGTGTGGCAACCCTGGGACCGAATTCGTGCTTCAAAGACGTTCGCGTGCCTTACTGTCCACAAGGTTGGTTATGATGTTATGGGCCAGAGACGCCCCACATCCGTAGGCGGGGAAGATTGACCCTGTACTTGATGGTCGGACCTAAGGCATCCCCGCATGCTCGATAGGGTTCAAATCAGGGGAAGCAAGCAGGCCATGGTATCGCTTACACCCCTCTCTGCCTCAAGAAATTGTATCACTACAGCGACTCGTGTGCGCCGTGACATTGTCGTCTTGCAGCCGAAAATGTTTACATAAAACTTATTGCATGTGGGCAGACAGTGGTTTTCCAGAATGCTCAAGTACACGGCGGCGTCATGTTTCCATCTGGCACAAACAGTGATTGTTTTTCCTCATAATGATACCGGCCCATACCAGTCATCTCGGAGGTTCTCACCACATAATCGACGAAGAACCCTTTGCCTTCCATCTTGATGGTCAAGTGTGTAGCGGCTCTCGCCGAGAAACACAACATTTCGCCAGGTGTCTGAGCTGTAATCTTCTGTGCTCCTTAGGGCCAGCGAAGTTGATCAACTTGTGGTTGAAAACGGTTGGCGTGGACCATATGGTAACCATGTTAAAGCTATCTCCAATTTACATTTGGCGGGAAAAGTTGGTTCCATAGTGTCTTCTCCACAAACGACCGAAGACGGCTCCTTGGCATTTTCCGGGATCACGGCACAGATGAAGCTGTCGGCGATCATCTCGTCTGGTAGTTCTGAAGATTTTCGTGGCCTCAAATGACCCACCCTCTCGATGATGTCTGAGGATTTACAGACCGTACTCTGCGATTAGTCCGAGGAAATCAGCGACTCTGGTTGTTTGTACCCTTCCCTTAGGAGTGCAAGTCTCTTTGGCGTATTGAAAATGTCGTTGGATGAAAACGTAGCCTAGGGAAACCTCAAAAAATCCCGTTCGGGGTTAGTGGATTAACCCCCCTGCAAAAACAGGTTGTATGTTAATTTCATTATTTATAACGGCGTTAGATTTAATATTCGGACCGGCACAGTCTTTAGTCACTTGTGTGTGTAACCGTCACGATACTGGTAAGAAGCGCCCTCTACCCTTAGTCTTTGAAAAGACTAGCACCCGGAAGTTGATGGCGTTGAATTCGAAACTCCTGTTGCTGTTTAGTATATTCACATCAACCGTAAAGGGGGGCGCACAACTAAATTAGTTCCGGCAAAAACCTGAGTTAATACCTAAGTTACTCTTTTTTAGCTCTTTTTAAAACAAGCGCCAACATGTTTTAGGCGAGATATTGTCAACTCATTTGGATTAGAAAGTAAAGTGTGTCAATTGATTTCTGTATTGATATAATAAGGAAACAGCGCAGATTTGGTGATTTTTACAAACCAAATCGTAGGGAACTACATGCCTTTCACTCAGGGGGTGTATCGCATAGGGTGTTTCTTTGAAGATTTTGGCCCGAAATTATGCCCCAGAAGCATATGTCCAGGACCATAATCCTGGAGCAGAACCCCTTTGAGTGAGCGCGTACTTCTGTTTGTATATAAAATGGGCGAAGCTATCAGCGCATAATGGCGTGTGGTCGGACGGGTGACCCAGCAACAGTAGATCGCTTCGGTGGCTAATCAGAGGCAAGTGCTTTTTTTTTTAAAAATGGTGCAAAATTTGCAGAGAACCAGGAAGTAACGCGCCCGTCAAAGGGTTGCTGTCCCCTACTAAAATGTTTCCTGGAGCATAAATAATCTGGACAATGTCCTGTCTAATATGCTCCTGGAGCTATTTGAATGCACAATGCTCGCATGAGCATATGGAAAATTCCGTCAGTGAGTTAGGTGGTCCAATGACATCACGGTGGCCAACAAGACATTCCCTTAAAAAATTTAAATTTATCACTATCTCCCAAAGACCCCCTATTCTTTTGAAAAACAAAGGGAACATTTTTTACCGAGATACTCTACTTTCATGACTTTTTAGAAGATTTGCCAATTTGAATTTTCAACAAGACCCCATTTTTGGTGAAATTTGCAAATTAATTGCACAAATAATCCCTATTTATGAGAAGTTTGGAAGTACTATAGTCCGGCGCACTCACAGTCCGGCTACACGGTAAGGAGATAGGGCCACTTCAAATTTAGTTGACTCTTACGCAACATTTGTTTCACGCTTTATTCTCGTTATCGTCTATGGAGCCGGGGACTATGGCTCCCGCCGAGACTATTGTGCTTTCCGACCGGCAGCTTCGGATATTACCCCTCACCCAAAGATCCTATTTTTGCACCTTCTCTATCACCAAATAATCCATGGTTTAGAAGCATCAGCCTTACACCATACGTCGTTTCATGAAGTGAGAGTGAGTGTTGTCGGTCCACCGTGAATTTGCCAGTTTTCTACGCTCCTAACCTCAAATTTGGCCCCCAGCAATTAATTTCCAAAGTCCATATCACTTCCGAAAACCCTTCTTTGCTAAAAATTTTACTTCACAAGTCCCAAATGTCTGGAGACTTCACACCGCTATCTATCTACTAACGGCCCGCAGCGAGATGCTGTTCACCAGTAGTCGCCAAATTGTCATGGTTGTCATTAAGTGGGATGTCAGATGGGATCCTGCTGGATTGTCTCGAGACGCATCACATCAATGTAGTTAAAGGGGCGACGACCCCTTTTGGGCACGGTAACTTCCAACATGTGACGTCTGAGATTACCTGATCAATCGCACGATGACAGTGACCGGCAAATTGTGCACGGCGTTGGGCAACAGAAGATGTAATTGGAGGGATATCTCCCATATATCTGTGCTTTGGTATTGTGCTCCACGCCCAGGATATGTTTTGTACTCGCATAAGAAGCTTGATGTAGGTGGCGCCATCAGCCTATCCTGTAGTCTGTATTCATGTCCAGGTCTCAGAATCATATAACAGGATACTCTCTACAGACTCTAAAGAATTTCAGCTGGTTGAATTGGAGATACCAGATTCCATAAGTGTGTAGTTTATTGCAGGCATTCAAGCTTGTCCTGCGTGACAGGAATATTTTGGCTGTTGGCGACATAGGACCCTAGATATTTGAAGTCTTGACCTCTTTGAGTTGGATACATCTGTTGTGCAGATAGTTTGATGATCATTCTTCCTCATTGACAGTCTATATTCGGTCTTCTTGGCATTTAGATGTAGGCCGAATTTGTCTGCAGCATCTCAAGTGATGTTAGTAGATCTTGTGCCAGCAAAAAAACAACATATCAGATCAGCTGTAGAGCTAGATCATCGGCGTACGTCAAGGTCTGTGAGATACTGACTTTGGTGACGTCTTAGAACGCTTGGGTTTGATGGGGAGTCCTTTGTCGTTCATGATGTCAAGACTCTGTCTGGGATGTAATCAACTACAACTACAAGAGATATGGAGAAAGAGTATCTCCTTGGAAGAGTCCGTAGTTGTTTAAGAATCTTTGGTGGCCAATCCATGGTCTGCACAAAGCTATATGGGGTTATCATACATGATGGGCAATGCCTTGAAAATCTCATCTGGGACACCGTGTAGTTGGTGAGAATATGCAGCATTACTTCCCGGTTACACTGTCAAAAGCTTGAAAAAATCTACAAAACACCAATTGAAGCTTTCTCTTGGAAATTCTCAACTCTTCTATGATCTTAACACCGCCAACCCTACCGAACCCCCCCCCCAGGTGTGTGGCCCACAAGTACTTAGTGGGATGCATTTCACTGCTGCAGTATGAAATATTGTTGTTTATTTGCCAAATTATTATTTTTTTATTGCCAAATAACTTGTTTTCTATGCTAGCAATGGGGATTTAAATGTCCTATCCATCAAATAAGCACACAGTTAAGCAGCCTTCACACTCTAATGAAACTTGAGCTTGAATACACTAGTCTCAACTCCATGGTACAGTTCAAAAGCTTCAACTCGATCACTACTGTAATTTTCAAGATGAGCTCCGCGGTCATGATACCCAGAATGCATACGGTCAGTTATATTATCATACAGGTACACAAGGAGGTCATAATAACTGTGCCCTTGGAATGATAGTATTATATGGGGGGGGGGGGGGGTACGGTAGGTGGGGTAGGTGGACCTAATTGCATGTGCATAATTAATTAGGTGGACCTAATGCATCATAATGCATCATATGCATCTAGGTGCCAAACAATGTATCAACATAAACAGGGGGGTAGACTTGTGGCTGTATCATTTTTTTTTCAGAAAAAAACATTGAAAATTTTCAACCACAATCCTAACCACAAATAATCACAACTGCTGTTTTTTTTTTAAACCCAATAATTCAATTTTTACGTCAAGCTGGTAGCAGAAAATGGAAAAATTACGTCCATTTTTTTAAAAATCCAGTATTTGTGAGATATTTTTCATATTTCATTTGGAAAGGGGGAGGATGGGGGTTTTTTTTTTTCTAAAAGGACATAATGGCATGAAAACTTACATATGAAAAAAGAGACCCTTTACTGAAATCCACTTCCATGAGTGTGAAAACAATTTGGATGTTACATTCTGATTCAAACAGTCAAAACAGGAGAATTGCGGGGGGGGGGGGGGGAGGTGAAGGTGAAATCTGGAACAATGATGCTAAATGTATAGGGAAAGTGAGTCTCAACCCCCAAAGACAGGCAGCGAGAGAGCGAGAGCGAGAGAGGCGAGAGAGAGAGAGCGAGCGCGAGGAGGAGAGAGAGAGTGTGGAGAGAGAGAGAGAGAGGGAGAGAGAGTGGGTGGGTGTGTTTAGTTGTGATGTGTGTGTGTGTGTGTGGGTGGGTGGGGTTGTGTGTGGTGTGGCGTTGTTTTTAAATTTAACTAATGTCACCAATATAAATTTATAAACTCGCGCGCGCTCGCGCGTGTGTGTGTTGGTTTGTTTTTTTTAACTTAACTAATGTCACCAATATAATTTTATAACTCGCCCCTGGGCTTGGCGTTTACGGAGAAACTCATCGCACTGGGACTTGACGTAAATATCTAACCGCCTGGACCCTTGTCGTAAGATAATAATCAAATTCGCCAGGCGCACTTGGCGTAAAGATAAAAACTCCCCACGGGACTTGGCGTCGTAAGGTCGTCGTAAGAACCTACATTCACAATGGGGATTGTTATATAATCTTCCGTGAGGGTTTCACACCACTAAATCCTGGTCCCATTCGATTCCTGTACAAAAATGGCCGAGATGTATGAAAACGTCTTTTCTCCTACAATGGAACATCTCAGACCTCAAAGGCTAACATTCTGCTTGAAGGCATCATACCTACTACCAATCAATCATGACGTAGGGTAGTTATCCCCAAAATTTCGAGCGATGGCCCGTGAAGACTAGCATGCACGTGGGACCCTGGAGGTAAGTTCAGAGCACTTTTTCAGTCAGTTGTTCCCTGTAAGAATACGGTTATTAAAAAATTGGTTGCGGATCAAAAGAACATCTCAATGCAAACTTTTTTTGAATCCTACAGATTTTATACTTAATATTGATAGCAACCCATGATTGCAACAAGGTCTCGGGACTTTCTCTCAGTTTTAGGGTAGATTAGGCGGGGTCACAAAAAAAAACACGCCTAATTTGCAGTGGGGGCTGGTGGGGATTACCTGTGTTCTCAATGTTATTTACTGTGTGAATCCTATAGAGACCTCAGATTTCTAAATTAAGCATTTCATGCTATTGAAACCCCCTTCAATGTGTGATCATTCATGAGAATATGTTTTTTTTTTAAATAAGTGAGCCAACAAAATCGTATTGTCCTAAGATATCCTTATTCTGCTATCTACTGACGATTTCTTAGATAGGACTCCTAAAAACACTTTCTGTTTTCCATTCAAGTTGCAAGTTCAAGGTCCATTTGATTCTCAACACTCTTCAGTGATTTAACAAACCAAAGTAAATACAATATCATTGCTTCCTCATAGATATATCAGAAATAAAATAACATACTCTTTGCACTCCTTATAGTGCCTGCCTTTGAGAGTGAGGGAGGAGGGGCTTAATCGGGGAGGGGGTTTACCGGGGGGGGGGGGGGTGGGGGGGGGGGGGTTGTAAGCATGTCACACCAAGGCTAGTATGCTGATTAAACACATTCAATTTAACCGTATCAAAATAGCTTCACTTTCAGGATAAAAGAAGAGCCGCCATCAATGGTAAAACCCGGCAGGTACATACCAAAAGTTGTCATGGCCTATCTTGTCCATATACTGTGGCTATTTAATCGGTTAAAACATTGCACAAGCCAGACTGCGAATTTGCACCTTAGACTCGGTCAGTTTACATTCGCTTCATATAAACCTCCGCCAGAATAGATAAGGTTTACAGCTCCATTTCACATCTACCTTGACTTGCCTATCGAGCTTTAGTATCCATGGTGTTTTGAAACAGTTGAAAGATCAAATTTACGTAACCAGGTTCAGGTGGAGGTCCAAATTATTTTCGTATCTCTTCACACTGCCGCCCTATATGGTTTCAAACCACTAAATCCTGGTCCCATCGTTCAGGCTACAAAATGGCCGAGATGAAAACGTAATTTTATCCTCAATGGAATATCTCAGACCTTAAAGCTAACATTTGATTGACGGTCATAATATCCCCTACCCAATCAATCATGAAACTATAGGTAGTTATCCCAAACTTTTCGAGCGACGCGACCGTGAAGACTAGCATGCCCCGTGGACCCTGGAGGTCAGAACACTTTTCAGTCAGGTGTTCCTGTAAGAATACGGGTTAAAAATTGGTTTGTCGATCAAAAGAACATGTTTGTAAAAAAAAAAAAATCATGACAAACCTTGATATTCCTACAGATTTTATACTTAATATTGATAGCAACCATGAAGTCTCGCCAATTCTCTAAGTTTTAGGGGTATACTAGGCGAGGGTCACCAAAAAAAAAACCGCCTCATTTGCAGTGGGGGCTGGACTTTCCCTGTTTCTCAATTCTTTACTGCGTGTGAATCCTGAGGGATAAACGCTGTTTCGTACTTTACCCTTTTCTTAAACTCGTCCATGTATCTGTTTCCCACGTTGGAGCTTATAAATCATTAACATTCACAGTTTTGAGTCCAGCGAATAGATGGTCTGTGTGGGCCAGCTACAAAGAGTTTTGTAATAACTCCCTTTCTTAATATAAACATCGTGAATCAAGACCAGCTTTATTAGTCATCACGCTCATCCCATGTCACAATAGAATATAAGTAAACAAATGAATTGGTAAATTCTTAAGTCCTTTTATGCAGAAATGGTCTAACTTACGAGAGTGCCGTTATTTTCGAATAAAATGTGCTTGAGTATGGAATTCCAGGATAAACGTGGTCAATATAAAGAAACCATGGGCATTTTGTAGTTCGGGACTTGTTGAATAAGGATTATGTGCTATTTTAATCTCAAGTTTGATATCTGGTTAATGGTTATAATATTTTAAAAATCATATATTTAGTCTTTTTAACTACAATCTGTTTTAATTTTAAACCAGTTTGAGATAATATTAAGTTTATAATTTACTATTTGTTATATCAACGTGTACTAATGTTTGGGGGTGGCGAAAAGGGATTTTGTCAGTGGCAAAATCAAAATTTTTGAACTCATTATAATGTGATGAGCTCATTTATAACCTCTATGTTAAGTCGAGATACCTTGAATGACACGGCATACCAAACGATCAGTATTACTTGTGTACTAAACACGTGTACGTCTTAGTTAGCATAAAAGTTCGCTGACGACCTTTATTACTTATGACGGCAAAAAAACAACATAACAAACCAAGCATGTTTTCCCGTATACTACGACCTTTAGAAAACCGGGCTTATGCTTCTGCAGATGCGGTGGATCAGTTAACGCTCCCAAGCCCAGCTGTGTTCAGAATGTGACCGCATTAATTCAAAGTCCACTCGAATCGATATCGGTCACATTCAATGAACATCAGCTGGACGTTGGGGTCGCTCACTGCATCACCGCATCTGCATAAGCATAAGCCCAGTTTTCTAATAAGGACGTTTCATAATGATTTTTAACTGTGCGCTCTTTGAATTGAGGTCCATATCGGCCTGATAGCGCTTTATTTGATTTTTATAACTTGTTCATTTGGATTGTTTCTGGCATGTGGTTAATTGTTTCTTCTTTGATTGGATTGTTTTTTCTTTCTTTCGTCGCGATTTTTGTTCTGGACTTTTCGGGAATTTTTTTTTTCTCAAGATGTTTTATTCATTTTTTTTCTTATTGTTGATTTTTTTTTATTTATGAACAATTTTCATCTTTTTTCTGGAATGTTTTTTTTTTTTTTTTAGTTAGTTTTCATTTTAATTTGTTTTGTTTTGTTTGGTTGGTGATTTTTTAGGATGTCTCGAAGCTGTTCCTCAATTTTAGAACATGTAGTTTGCTATAATAGGTCCCATACCCGGCTTTCTGGTTATGAACGACGGATGACACAGAAACCTATCACTTGTAGAGGAACCCTCCTGCAGCTAAAACCAGTCGTGTGGCAACTCTAAAGAGAGGGCACAAAAAGCAACTGAAGAAGTGGAGAGGGTTATATTATTAATGTAATAGGGGAACCTGAGAAGGCAAAGGGACAAAGTAAATAAAGAAGATAACGAGAGAGGAGAGGAATAAAGAATGAGAGCTATATAAGTATATTGGGGCGCGGGTATGATTTACGTTACGCCAGGAGGGAATGGAGGAATTCCGCTGGAGGGGGGGGCGTAAAATTTCGCGTTGTTCTTTTTGCTCCGACAAACATTTTACATTCCCCCGATTTTATGAAATTCTAATTTAAAAAGTACAATTCTTCCTGAAGCTCTCTCCTTGATTTAAATTGCATTATTCCTAATACGCGTACAATATTTCGTATCCCCTCCAAATCCTCCATCTCTGGGTAAATAATGGACCCCTCCCTAATGACAATATACATTTTTTGCGAACGAGAGATATCGATGTTTTTATTTATTTTATGACAATTTAGAGGACCGAGCCGCGAGGTATACGCAACAGTGAACTAAACAACTCTCCTATGGGATCCGCGAAACTGGCCCAGGGACGGCTTGGGATAATTAGGGGTTACCACCCTAATCTTCTCGAAATTGACTGTGATATACATGTACAGGTATTTAACTCACGTACAGGGCTAGACAGCTAATGTTACCTCCGAAGGAGGGATATAGGGATATACTCTTGGTTCATTTGCTCCCCCAAAATCCAAAGAACCTCGGGGGGGAGGAGCGGAACTCTAGTTTAATCAACAGTAATTAAACTACCACAATTTAGTATCCGATTATTAAATCCCAGCTAGTGGACCTACCGGGGTTTGAAGCGGGTACCCCTGACACCAAAGGGTTTACAGGCCCCAACAATTTTAATGATTTATTTCACTATTGCAGCTACAGTGAGTTAAAGTTATAAAGCCATCAAATATATAAATTAATATAGGCATATAATATAACATATACCCTGGTGTGGTTTCGTGTGCATATTGGTGTGTGTGGAAATAAATGGAAAGGCGGAGAAAGTTCTGGAATTGCTTGAAAAAACCAAGTTGATGGTTGACTAGCATGTGTGTACGCTGAATTATAGGTGGCAACCTCTACCAGTACAGCAGGGAGAAAAGTTTTTAATCATACAGAAAGCATGGGAACAATTGAGATGTTTCTAGAACGGCTCAAAAACTCATGCTTGTAATGTGCATAGATTTAGTGCCTGACTCATAGACATTGCAAGATCCTTCTGGAGTTGTGCAAGGAGAGAGGGGTGCAGCAGAGGTCAACATCATGCTCCAGTAGAGTGACATCATGTTACTCCAGTTGATGAGGAGGGAGATATCACAGTAGTGACATTATTGAGTGTTTATAGTGGACACATTGTCATAGTAGTTCAGCTCCAACAGTTTTCGTCCGATGTGTAGCCGTCTTCAGTTTTGTATTTCGTGGCCTCTTAGTTATCCAAGCACGAAACAAGCTACAGTACCTTTTGGATCTTTATATTTAGGTCGACCTCCCAGCTTCGAGATCTAAGGAGCTGGTTTTCTTCAAGAAGGACAAGTCGTCCGTGGACACTTCCCACTATTGGAAATTGAAGTTTATGCTTGGACATTCACCGGGACTATTTGTAATCTGCATCACTTTATAATCTTGCTGCAGCCCGCATTCGCGGCACACACCGGTAGTTAGATGATTAATGAACAAAAAAAAAAAAAAAAAAAAACAACTTTATCACAGCTGTATTGACTATTAATTAATGATATCTAATCACTGTTTTAAATAGTGACTGATATAACACACTATCAAACTAAATGTTTTGTCCATTTAATTTAAAATTAATTTAAGTGCAGTTGTCTAGTTATTCAGTAGTTTGAACCTGAAGTTTGGAGGCGGTTTTTGGCCTTTGTCAATTTGACTGTAACAAGGCGAATATCGTCCAGTGGGCCACGCTCGCGCTTCTACATATAGAGAGGGTAAAAGAGAGCCTCCGTTGGAGAGACAGACAATAGACAGACAGACGGACTGAGAAGGGGAGACGATAAAAACAGCTGAGGAAATAGAATAACAGACAATCCTAAAAAGCTGGGCAGCCACACCGACTACTATACCATCGTCAAAATGAGAGAACAGACAGTCCGATCAACCACCCATACATGAAGTACAGACACAGAGACAGACTGAATAAGGAAACTTGACATAACTGAAATAAAGAGGCTAGTCCGGTCACTACAAACCATCAAAGAATTAATCAGCTTTACCATAACCATCAAGTTAGTGTGTTAATTAGCGTACGGTATGATTTATGCCTTTAAAATTATTTTATTATCTGCATTTTGTCTCCTTGACAATTTTGTCTCGACAATGTATGTTTTTCGCACTCTCTCTTTTTCTTTTTTTCATACGGCTGCAGTGTATTTCGAGCAACACAGTACGGCATACCGCCAGACCAAAATTTTTGTACATACAACTTTTTTTTTAATGTTTACATTTACACCTCGCAAAATCACATTCCTTTTCAACTCGTGTATTATATTTTTGGAGATTTTTATATCTTCTAAATATATAGTGTTGGTGTTTTAAACGAAAGGCCATCGCCAACATACCTTAAAGCCTCTTATCAGCGATTTCTTCACTATACTACCCTATTTGGTCATCAAGTCTATTTTTTTTTGCTCTATGGTATTAGCCTATATCATTTTACAAATCTGTAACGATTTACGATTTCCTATAATACTGACTGCAGATTGAAAATGTAACACTTTTAAACACCTGACGCTTGTGTTGTTTTTTGTTTTTTTTTTCAGATTACTAATTTCCTAATTGCCATAAATATGCCATGGTGCCCGAGGGTTTTCACTTTTGGATTTGGGTAGGGAGTGCGGCGCCGGGTGTTTTAATCACTACCCGAAAATATACACAACCTGAAACAGATTTTGCTACCCATGCCTTTTTACGCCCCTCCATATTATCGACTCGTTATAATTTATTGTTTTGATATAATTATGTAATATTGTATTTCTGCTTTTGATAAATGGAAATAAAGCTCAAAGTTCCAAGTCCTTATACCTAAAGTATTGAACCACATGTCTCTATACCTTGGCATTATCCTTCTATACCTGGCTAATGATTTATTGACACTCAACTTTCCAGTATTTATTGATAACCCCATCTGTGAAGTTAATGAATGGTTCCTATACAGGGGAGGATTTGAAGAAAAGGGGCACAAAATAGCATGACTCGGAGGCCGGATTAGTGCAAAAACATGCTTTGGTGAGGTTTTGGGGCGATCCCCAGACGCTGAGAGAAAACTAACTTGTATTTTGAGCCAATTCTGCTGTCGGCTGGGCAGCATATTGTTCACATTTGTTCTTTGCATGCGTCCTAAACCATCACCTGATTGACCACTGAAAAAATTACTTGCAACAGAATGCAACTCAAATCTCATGCAAGCAAAGGGCCCCGATCATTCTAACACAAAAGGGCTGAAATGATAACCCTATCATCAACACATTCCTGTACCAACCTCTTTTGTCCCCCGGGGGGGGGCAATGGTGGTGGTGTCTTAAGCAAGATTGTATTGAAGTTCCTATCATTTTTTTCAAGTCAGAATAAAAAATAATAATAACAATTGTGTGATTTTCATTTTGAACACTCGGACGTATTATAACATCAACGTTCCGTTTATTTTTAATACACGTGTTGAATCATGCATATTTGAATCACTCATGACACATATTTCAATCTTGGAATACTATCGGTATATAGTTGGTATGTAGAAGAGCCTGGTGAAAACACCCACGGCACGTCGCATGCGACAATCACGTTGATTGACGCCCTCGC
>JAMKCH010026249.1:0-20592 GCA_023653785.1 Ophioderma brevispina
CGTGTCAAGGCGCTCTTCAGTTGTTTCACCTTCAGTTGTTTCACCTTTGATTCTTATAGGTGGGGTAGCCTTCTTATCGGTCAGCTCCCTCAAGGCCTCCCAGGCAGCAGCATGCTTGTTTTCAAGATGTAGGGCGTCAAGTGCTTCAGCCTTGGACTTAACATGCTCCTCAAGCATACCAGCCAATGGTGCAATGACCTTTCTTGTGTACTTTTTGTAGTCTACTGGCTCAATTGGCTATTCTATTCATGGCTTTGCCCCCAAAAATACATTCTCATTAAAATTGAATCCCTTCGCAATTCAGTAAAATATTATTATAGTTATTTATAGAATATACAAAAACATGTGAGTTTCTGACAAAATAGGTTGAGAATAACATTGCTTTTTGCAGTAATGTCTAATATTGCAAAAAATCCCCATTGACTTTACATTCAAAATTTAAAATCTGTTGAACCAATATCAAATTCATTTAATATGAAAATGCTTATCAGATTCATTTTTGGCAGCCAAAATGGCCATATTATCAACTCGTTTTGAAAAAAAAGTGGTCATATGCCCACCCCTACCCATACTGTGGTCTGCAATGAGGCTGCCTCCCAACTAAATTATTTAAATACATGCAGAATTTCTCATATTTCACAGGTAGAAATTAGAAATGAACTAGAATTTCGCGATTCTCTGCTTTTGCGCTCGCTATATTCAAAGAATATAAAAGCTGTGGGCCACCCAGCCTATCTTACAACTTGACCTCAAATGACCTTTAACCTCATCAACAAATGAGGGATCCCATATTGCACCTATGACTCAAGTTTTGAACTTCAACTTTTCAATATATGTTAAATTTACATTTTTAGCCGATTTTTCAACTTGACCTCACATGACCTTGGTACATGACCTTTGACCTCATTAACCTATGAGGGATGCCATGGTGCACCTACGACACATGTTTGGTTCCAATTGAACTTCAACTTTTCAATTGAGGTCAATTTTTAAAAAAATAACAATTTAGTGACACACACACCCACACACACACACAACGGATTGCCAAGTGGTCCAGTCAGCTATAGCTGGCGGCTAAGCTGGCAGCCCAGTTATACGTGAATCTGCAAATAATAAGGTTTAACTGCATACACTGCTTTATCACACCCAGTATCACAGTCACATGGTGTCATTTGAGATGAATCAAATGGGCCGGGAGGGGGGGGACCACTTGTATTCAAAGGTGGATGATCTTGACATGCCCTAAACATGTACATCACAATTTCAGGATTAAGAAAAAACATACCCTTTTTTCCATATTTTGCTGTTTTGGCACCCTAATCAATGTATGCGCATACATTGCCTGTTGGAAAAAAGGAACCCTTTTTACACATGTTCTTGGTTTTCACAGCATCATTCCACCTTTGAATATACAAGTGATCCCCCCCCCCCGGGCAAATGGGGAGAGGGTGAGATTATGGGTGACAAAATGCATTTGTACTGCAGCGTAGACATAGCTTACATCTGCTCAGTTACATTCAACAGGAAGTGGACATACATTTCTCTATGTTCGTTAGATTTACCCCATCCTATCTAATCTATCTATGCACCATGTCCCTCAAGGATCGTTGGCTCCTCGCACAAATTTAGACCATCTATTCCTAGCTTGCGCTTCCAATTATTCCTTGTGGAAGGTGGTGCCCACAATGAAGTCATCTCCCCTCTTTTCCTTGGTCGTCCCTGTCTGTTTTGTGCTGGCGACATTTTCTAAATTGCGTTTGGGGTGAGGGGCGGATGTTTGTTTCTTTGCATCTGCACAGTGACCCCCAACCATGTCAGCTGCGAGGCCGTGATGTCGATCTAGGATCCTTTTTGGTTGAAAGTGGCAGGAGGAGATTCTTGACATAACTTCTTCATTCCGGATCTTATCCGTCCAGCTGATAGTAAGGATTTTTCTTGAGCAAACAATCACATCTCAAATGCTTCCAACTCTTAATTCATTCTTTTTTGATGGTCAGGGTTCAGAGCCATACAGAAGCACTGGGTTGACTAGTGAATTAACAAGTCGTAATTTGGTTGAGAGTGAGATGTCTTTATGACTCAAGACTCTCTGTAATTTCCTAGTGCTGTTGATGCCAATAATAATCGCTTTTTGATTTCGCTGGTGGAGTCGTTTGATGTTGTTAGCGTTACCCCATGCAGATGTCTATTTTTAGATCATTTAAGCAGTAGCGACAAAATTTTGACATCATATGTAGGGACGATGCAAGAGGCTATTAACCTCTGTCTCTGCAAAATCATAAAAAATCCATTGATGGGAATCTGCCATATAGGTCCCTACAAAGGTCATTATTTCTATGTTATAGCACCCGCTATATGCCCAATCTCCATAGAGAGAGACGTGTTAAACTAGATTTTTAAGAAAATTCTTATTTGCCCGCAATGAAATTTCGTAAAATTTACACAGTATGAAGTTAGTGGAATAAATAAACTATATTAGTTGTCAAAAGTGTGTCGCCATTGATATTTTTTGGTTTATTTTGGCTTTGTCATAATAAATGAGACTTGGCAGCACATTTCCATGTTGAATTATGCGAGTCAAGAGTCTCAGAAATAAAATGAAAATATGACGCGTCTAATTTGTAGAAATACTTGGCAGCATTTATTGGCAAGAAAGAAGTTGAAGAAATAGGTACAGCAGTAAAAACGATAACAATGATATGTACAAGCTAGCACACAATATACACACAAATGACCTTGCCAGTTGAGTTTACCCAATGACTAGGTCTGGAAGTACTACTTCCAGACCTACATTAGTAGGGTAATAATGAGAATCCCATTCTAGAAGTTTAGGGAAGAAGGTTTGAAGATGTTTTTTATAGTGTTGGAGGTTGCTGAATCAGAATTTTAGAGTCCAACCTCTGGGAAAGTGGGGAACTTTGTAAAATAAGAGGGAGGTTACAATTAGTAAAGGGGTAACTGTGAAATGTGTTTAAATTACACACCAATTTATTTGTCTCATTAAAATATAAAATATAAGGTATAGGTTGTATAGGTTCGGACCTTTAGTTAACACAGGTACAAGCTTCTTTTAAGGTTCATGTCATCTGGGGGTAAACCTTACCGCAGTGCTCACCGATTTTGTTGAAATTGGGGTGTCAAATTGTTTCGTCTTTAAAAGACTAGCACTCAGGGGTGGGGCGGGTTATCTGGCGTTGATTGCCATTTTGTCTGTTTGCTCACCACTGTTAAGTTGGCAGTCCTACACTCTGGAATTGCTGAATTCATAACCAAATGCTATTCTGATTATTACTGTATAAGGGGAAATTTCCGCGTACAGTTATTTGGGTTTTAACAGTTTGACGAGATGCGCGAGATTGTAATTCCTGGTATGACATCAATGCGCAATACAAATCTGTTGGAACAAGTTATTTTCGCGAGTTTTTATTTTCGTATTTTTATGTTCACTCGCGAAATTCGCGAAAATAAAAACCTCACAACAAATTTCCACTTATTAAGTAAGGCGTCAGTCAGAAGCATAATTAACCCCCCAAGGTCTACCAACCTTTCTTACAGTATCTCTGATTGGCTCATTACATGAGATAGCATGATATAACCTCTGAGTAACCAATCAAAATAGACCTTCTATATATCTGTACAAACCTTTGAGCTTTTCTTATCAGGTCTCTGATTGGCTAAATGCATAATATAACCCAATTTATAATCATTGGATCGATTGAGCCCAAATTTATTGGTCGAGTTATGAGTTGCAAAAATATTGGGTGAGACGCAGTCAAGCTCAATATTTTAAAACTCATAGCAAGACCAATAAATTTTGGGTTTTTTTTTTTAATTTCCGATTTTATGATTATCAGGTTTCGGATCGGATATTTTCAACAATTGCACTCATCAAAAACATGATAATACAACCAAAGCAGGCCGGGTAGACCTCAGAGGGTTAATACACATTTAGAATTACTAACAATATTATTAAAACAAACAGCCTCATTTTAATTTCATTTATTTAAATTCTTAGGCCTAGCCTAATGCTCAACTTTTTACCCCTGCCTTTCTACTTAGTTCTTATGGAGGCGAGAACAGCGCGAATACGCTTGCAGTTGCACACACCGTATCGCATGACGCTTACACAGATACTAGATTACGCTCCGGCCGTCTCTCTTTATGTAAACTGAGCGCGCGCGCGCGTGATACTGATAAAGCGCTGCATGATACAAGATATATTACTCAGGAGAGCCTAGTAATACGGAAATATCTCAAAGGGCTAACAACCAATGAGATTACAGTATTCATGTCTACTGAATGATGATGTTTTAAATTCTCTTTATTTTAGTTTTTCATATTGGAGGAAAAATAGAAAGACTTCCAACCTAAAATAGGAACACTTTAATATTAAAATCTAATGGGAGAATTTTCTAAATTTGCACTTTCATCCGACACCCTATTTGTTAAGATTCTTTCTGGAAATTATTAGAATTTGCATTCTAGTATTTCTTGGGGAAAAAATCAAGCAATTATTGAGATATTAACATTACCTGAGCACTACTAATTGGCTTGCAATCAATTTTTTCTTCAAATACAATACATTTGAAACCATATAAAATGAAAACCAAAAAAAATAATCTCGGGTCAAATCGATTAGCGGACAGCAACCAAAACAAGCAAAAGACCGGAAATTCTTTATTTCTGACCTTAAAGGTCCATGGCCCGATCGCTAATAGTCTCGTCCCCAGAAGCCCCAGATTTTACCGAAGTGGTCAACATTTTGGTATCAGAAGAAAGCTACTATTTTTCTCATTTACCCTGTGAAATCTTAGGGCCAAAGGACCTTTGGTTTGGAACTTATGAGCCAAAATGTACCCCATTTTGGTCGACCAATATTAATTTTACACAGTACTCTGTGGGGCTTACAAAATCACGTTTTTAGCTCTCACATGAAAACGGGTTGAAATATCGGCACGAAACTTTACAGATGGGTTTTTGGGGTGAAGGCCAATCTATCAAGATGAAAACTTCATATCCTTAAATCGGACCATCCCCCTTTAAATGAGGAAAACTCCAAGATAAAAAGTAAAGAGAGCTGCAAGGCGGAGTACTGAGACTAGCGTCGTGAGCTTTCGGCAGTTTTTAGAGTCCAAAAGGACAGAATACTGACTTTGAAGAGTTGGCTTGCTGACCTGGAATGTAATTTGCAAGGAAAGTCTTTACCATACCATGACTAAGTTATGGTACTTTTTTATATTCAAGTCAGATTCTCAGGTCAAGTGGCAGGTCAGGTTTCCTTTGAGGGCCTGCTACTGGTATCCTGGAAACGAGTACTACCTGTCCCAGAGCCGAGTTGTCGGCGGCTAAACCGTCACCCCATCGGGTTTCTAAGGAAATCTGATGATGAGGGTAGCTGGTTACCCTGGTAGAATGAAAAAGAAGATCTACCTACAAGGGTGTCAGCTCTGGAGAGCTAATGGCGGCCATCCAGCACATGCTGCCTTGCATGGTGGGCGTGGTTGCCCAAAGGCTAGGCCCACCGCCGTAAACTGCGGATTGATGTCAGGAAGGGCATACGGTCAATTATCTTTTGCTCCAATAATCCTCACACAACAGTATTGCTGAGTGAGGTGTATCCGGGCAAAACCGGATTTAAAACTTAGGTTTAACTAACTAAACTAATTCTCAAAGCATAATAATGATAAAATTTAATGGATTCTTTCGCACAATACACAAAGATATCGGTCTCCCTATGAGTTCTATATTGTGCTCATATACCTCGTACAATATTTTTAAAAACTCAGTTCAACCAATATCTTTGTGTATCATGCTCAATCCATCCAATTTTATATCAAAATGTGTCCAGGACACTGTAGCTGATAACCCTACTTTAGGTAATTGTGCAGTCTATTCAAGAACAATGCTAGAACAACAAAGGAGTTGAATATACATGGCTGAAATTGGAATGAACCTTTTATGCAAAATGAAAGACTTTGTTTGCATACTGACATTTTAGCACACTTTCAAGACTCTTTCAGCAATTTGATTACACTGCTAAATTTTGACTAATGATTCTCAAGTACCTATTAACTATATTAAACAAAACAAAAATCTCTCATGTTTGTGAAATTCTTACCCCCCTGGGCACTACCTGCCTATCTAAGCATTATTTTGATTGGTTACTTGGAAGGTAATATCATGTGATGAGCAAATCAGTGATTCTGTAAGAATTGTGGTATAGAGGTATAGAAGCACTATTTTGATTGGCTACTCAAGAGGGCCAATTCATGATGTGTTTGTGTAATAGCCAATCAGAAATAATGTATGATAGGTGGTAGTGCCCAGGAGGTCAATGCACTATGAGTTACAATACACTCATCCACCAAGGACACAGTTCAGTGGGTTGAAGTACATACATTGACATGAACTGACCTTGTGTGATCTGGGTATCATATATCATACCCCAAAACCAAAGGGTGTATATTCTAAATACATTGATGAATGATAGCTACTGAACTGTGCCAAGGGAACTGAGATTTTACTAGCTCATAGTGATGGCTCTAAATACAAAGAAAAGCAAAATTCTACACCTGTAAAATTGGTAGGAAATTAGTCATTGGCAAGTATACTAAGAGCAACCGATGGGGAAAAATAACTCCGACCCCGGCCTAAGATTTACAGACACTGTCTTTTAAAAACGAGGTAGTGCTCTCTTAAAAGCTCTATTGTCAAATTAAGGAGTATTCAGAGGTGAATTTAAGAACATTTACCACTGCAATGTACATCAAAAATGATTTTCCAAGAGGAATTACAAATCACTCTACTACAATGCACTTAAGAAGAGCTGCATCACAGGAGCTATCAAATGCTCTTAAAGGGATTAGCAGCGATAATGCGAGAGAATAAAAAAATGTGAAAATGATTTTTTTCAACTTAAAAATCGGAGATAAGTGTGTACAATTCCATATAACTACTTTAATGCAGACACAAACCACCAAATAGTGGAAAAATGAAGTAAATTTGACATACCTTGTCGCGCAAATAGACATACAGCGACCACGTCTCATAATCTATACTAGAACAGCTGATTATGGTTTACGCCAGTACAGAATAAAGAAAGATAAAAAATGTTCGTGTTTGAGGTCAAACTGTATTGATCTTGGTGCACAATATCACACTTAAAATCTGGGATATTCACCGGGAAAGGCTTTTTTTATCTCAAGTTGGAATTTTGATACACACTTAGAGAAATTACAGAATCAGATAAAAAGTACTGCCTTGTCTTTAATACACGGATTTCAAGCCAACCACTTACAGATTATGTTCGCATATCCATGCCAGTAATAAAAATACAAAAATATGAATTTTGATGATTTTTTAGCAAATCGCTGCTTATCCCTTTTAAAGGTGAGCTGTATGGGAGCAAAACTCTCACTTGCCTCAAAAGACAATTGTCTGGATTTACATCAATTATAAATACATGTATCCACAACACTGTGGAGTGAACTTTCACAATACCATACGCAAGTTTTGAATGTCGAATGAAATAATCCTCTCTAAACCAATTGATATAAAATAACCAGCAATTGATGCACAATATTTCAATTAGGCTAATTAATCATGACATACTCTTATGCATGTACATATACTATAATCTAATAATACTTAAAGAGAAGTCAAAATGGGCACTATATTTGGTATGGTATCAATTTGAAGGGAAAATGTAGTGATTCATTTAAATTGCATTTGGTAAAAAAAAAAAAAAAAAAAAAAAAAAAAAAAGCAGTTGGAATTATTTAAATCAACAATTGGGTCTAATGATGATGGTTCCTTTAATGAAATATGGACGTTCTCAACAAAGGAATTCGGAAAAGAAGAAATGGGACCAAGTTTGCCAATGGGGCAGACACACTTGAGTATACTTGGTGCTATCTTTAGATTTATTAACTTTATATGGCTGGTACTCTTTTTAAAACTTGGTGTTTTTTTTACGTTGCCAACGTTTTTTTGGTAGATACATGTATCCACAACACTGTGGAGTGAACTTTCACAATACCATACGCAAGTTTTGAATGTCGAATGAAATAATCCTCTCTAAACCAATTGATATAAAATAACCAGCAATTGATGCACAATATTTCAATTAGGCTAATTAATCATGACATACTCTTATGCATGTACATATACTATAATCTAATAATACTTAAAGAGAAGTCAAAATGGGCACTATATTTGGTATGGTATCAATTTGAAGGGAAAATGTAGTGATTCATTTAAATTGCATTTGGTAAAAAAAAAAATTGGTGCACTGTTGAGAGAGGAGATTGAAAACATCACACACCCAAGTAGCTCCACAATGAGAATTTTTTAAACAGAGTTTGGCAACACAGTTTCGAGATGACGTCACGGTGGTTACCACTTTTGCCAAGGATCTGGCCAGGCCTCTGACTGTGACAATCTGCCGATTCCCATAATCAATTTTCTCAGTTTGGAGCTTCTGCGGTTGGGAATATTACCAGAGCTTCGACAGCTAAGGGACATAACAATTGCCCCATAATGTAGTGGACACACAGCAACCAGTTTTGCCATGTTTCTGCTAAGTTCAATGATGTATGAGATGGCAGAACATAATGGCAGATGGCAGAACAAATAATTTGACACAATCGTCCAATGGCGGTGCCCTGGGTGAAAATGGGAAACCACCGTGACGTCATCATAAACAGCGCCCAATATCCGCCCAATTCGCCGGGAGCCGATTCCAAGTCAGAAAAAAAGTGCTTAAAAAGTGACTTTTCTCTTGTTTTATTCATCATCATCTCATAAATATATAACAGTATAAATGTAAAAACATACAATTTAAACCAGGGCCACATCCTTTGCCATTTTGACTTCTCTTTAAAACAGTAAGCATTACTAATTTTTACAACACTATATTTTTACAAAAATATGGCGATAAAAATTCAGCCAAAACACTGAGCTGTTATTTTTCTTTATAAATTTTTAATCACTACATGATCTGTGTCTTCATCTATCACGACTTAAAACTGAAAGCCCATATCCAGGAAAAAGCCTCCATTTGGTATCTTCTGCCCAATGAGACTATTTTTGTCTCTCTTCTATTGTGTTTCTGCTAGGTTATATTTCCCTATTTGCAGGGCCTATAGCATTAAAGCAACAAGAGCACCAACAGAGCTGTAAGACCAACTTCATTTCTGTATAAGAACAAACCCTCTGATATTCAGTAATATCAAAATGACCCCAAATGAATCGTTAGAGATGAAAGATTCTTAAAATGCAAGTTTGTGATCACTCATCAGTACTGTCAATTTACCCATGTTTCATCTCTAACGATTCACATCAGTAGCTGTACAAAAACCTCTTTTGGAAGCAATGCATTGTGGGAAGCTACTGAAATCTTCTCTTGTGTTGCATTGAAATGAATTCTGTAGGAAGTTTTGTCACTGAGGTAAATGCTTGGTGGAAATGACATGTGCATGTTACTCCTACCCTGCAATAGCTGCTGTAATATAAGTTGGAAGGACAAGCACCTTTAAAGATTGTGAAGAAACTACTTGTTGGCAACTAAGTTTCTTAAGATATTTTACCATTATCGGAAAGAATGTGGCATCAATGATATTTAGGGTATATATAAAACCAGTTACCCACAGCAACAAAAATATAGTACTTAATCTTTGAAATTTAATTGGCAAGCTTCAGCATAGCTTTCTGTATCGAAGTACTGCATATTATCATGTTTTATGAAAGACGAAAAATACAGAAGCGGACACAGTCCGTCCTTGTTGATTCTGCTTCTACAAAAGCGAACATACTTTGTTTGGTCTCTTCCGTTATATAAAATTCGTATGTAGTTCTGCGAGAATTTATCAGTCCAGAGTTCAAATACGATGTGCGCGGCAAATGTCGGCCACCTGTGGTCGGGAAAGCCCAATGCATCAATCAGCGGGGTTATTGTTATATCATGCCCAGAGTACAATGTAAAATGAGGGCGCTTTTTAGTCTTGTTGGTCATAGTCTCCATGTCTACAGCAATTTCATTGAGCAGTGGATGCATGTACAAGCGACCGTGTTGTACATACGGATTGATTTCGCTTCCTCTCACGTCTTCTGCTATACCATCATTGAATGTTACGAGTCTAAGTACATGATCCATTGTGAGGCATTTTGTAAGTCCGCATGGTAACGACATATTATGACATAGTGCCGCTAAAAAGTTTTCTAGCAATACACCAATATCGGGTAAATATGACTTCTTGCGTTTTTTATGTATCTGTGGTGTAAGAAGGATACCTTCAATTTCTTGAAGCAACGCTGTGATATTCTTGTTCTCCCTCTGTCGTTTACCAAAAATGGTATCCTTCTTGGCCATGAGGTCGCTTGTTGCCGGGCAGCTACAGCTAATCCCACGACAAAAATTGATGTGCTGGTTAACCACCACACGCGCACCATCTTCATAATGCAAATCTGGAAGTAAACCAAACATAAACGCAAATGCACTTTGCTGTGTCCTAGCACTACCTGTACTGTGAATAGTCACAGGCAATAATGGATCCCTCCAACTGGATTTCTTGGTAAAAAGTGTCCCCGTGTAAGCCGTCCTCATGTGTTGGCCTAGTAAAATCTGTTGCAACCAACCCTGAGGTGTCATTTGAGCCCTTGCACATGTTCTAGAATGCTGACCAACTGGTAATCGCTGAAGGTACGTGGCCACCTTTGGACCTTGAGTTTCTCCAGAATCAGATCTCTTTGTAGACTCTATTAGCTGTGTAAGTTGGGAGGATTGCTTTCTGCCAGCTCCATCCAAGTCACACTGCCAATCTGGTTTCCAGTTGATTGTGCTTACAGATCTTAGATTAGTCATGGGTGTTCTGTCTCCATGGCGCAAGATCATGTGAACTGATTGAAGATGATAATCCCCAGACAGAAGACGACCTGGAATGCCAACACACAAACATCAGACGGGAATTAGTACATAGGTAGCAAACACTGATGTGAACCAAGATGTTAAATATAATATTATTAATCATTTTTTGAGGAATTTAATATTTTCTTTTTCCTCAGCCAAACAAAATACAACATTCATGGAGATCTCATGATATACAGCCTGTCTCAAAAAAAATGGTACAATCAAAAACCGATCGTTTTGTACATCACATTAAAGAGAAAAGACCAGGCTTTCCAGTATTTTTTGTTTCATCTCATTTGCTTGTTTCAATCAAACGATAACTCCAGTTTTACTGGCAGAACACAAAAATCAAGTTTGTGCCACTTTCTGGTTGAGTGAAAACGGTGAAAGAATATTAAACATAAGTTATTCGCATTTGAACAGATATGAAATTCTTTAAAAATGGATTAACTTCATAAACAAACTCTAAAAGATGTGAAAACAGTTACGTAATGGTGGAAGTTATGATCAGTAAGTTCTGGCTTTAAGATAAAGTGAATAACATTCGACATACTATTGTTTGTTAGAAGAGAACCATGAGCGTACAGCAACCTGGAGAGGGGAGTTTTTATGGTCTTGAAGTATCATGAAACGCAAATTCAGGCGCGGATCTAGGGAGGGGCGGAGGGGGCGCGCGCCTCCCGGTAATTCTGCAAAATCAGCCCATTTTGGACAAGTTTAGCCTTTCAGCCCCCCGGTAATTTTGACGTTTTTCAAATCCTGGATCCGCCCCTGAAATTCCTACCAACATCTTAATACTTTGCTTCCAAATTCTTATTTTTTATTGACTTCAACAATTAGTAAAATTAATGCACAAAGATAGTGCAATATTTTTAAACCGTTTCTTTGGATTTGGAGTGTTCAGTTTGGTTGCAATTACATTCCTTCTGGCATGATTTTAACAGATACCAATTTTGTAATATATAAATTCAAAGCTCCATTTCATTGACGTGCAATATTTGTATTGTTTATTATTTATGAAAAGAAGATATTTATCATTGTGTTAAAACTTGTGTCGATAAAACTAGACTTCCTTTGTTTACTTTAATCTGTGTTTTGTTTCTTTTGTCAAGTAGCAATCTTTTGTGAGCTTCAAGACAGCAAGGCATAACTGCACGAAACAATTCTGTCCATGCATAAAAGTGGCACAAAATCGATTTTGGTGTATCGCAGTAAATTGATTATATCTCTGGATTTACAAAAGCAAATAAGACGAAACAAACACCATTGGAAAGATTGGTCCTTGTTCTTTAATATTATGCCAAGTAAGAACGACTTATTTTGAAAATTCATTTTTTAACCAATTTTTTTCTGATTGTACCACTTTTTTTGAGACAGGCTGTATTATTTAAACTTGAAAATTGAAACTCAAAACTCAACTCAAAGATTAGCAACACACAGAATACTAATTACTATGTGAATTCATATTTTCTCCACAATAGGCTGTTTATCTAGTCCAAAATGATCGATTGTAAGTTTGATTTATCAAGCGTAACTCGATCAAGCTTAAGTTTGAACTTACTATCAAGTTCAAACTTACGCTTGATCTTTTACGCTCGATAAATCAAACTTGCAATTGATCGTAATTCTTTGTGAAATGAGCCCTTGGTCAGATATTTTGTAATTTCCTGTGACAATTAAAGAAATTGTTTTCCTTTGAATTTTATTCCTTTTCATTCACTCTTTTTTAGGGAGGGGGTTGCCACATATCAAATTCTACAATTCCGATTGGATCCAGACTGGAATTGGCCTGCATCCACCACTTTGACTACCAGAAATGGTCTGCAAATATCACTTCAAAACCATTTCAAAGGTCTGCCATTTTTTGGTTTTAAAGGTCCTCTTGCCTTAAAAGGACATCCTTCAAAATAAACACATTAGCACTTAACCCTTTATTCTTTTCAAATGCTGAGCATAAATAATGCTGAAAATATTTGAAGAATTTGTCATGTACAATGCAGGACAACCCCTTCAGGGCAAAAAAGACCTTTCTTGAGTTAGACCCTTAAAGTGACAGGACTAGATTTTGAGGATACAAATTTCTCTTAAACTACACTGGATCGGTTGTAGACCCCCTACCGAGAACGTTTCGAAGGTTTATTGGACAAACAAGTACAAAGGATAAACGCAAACCTTGTTTTGAACTTGCCTGCTTTCGTAAACGTCCCTATAGAAACCTTGCTTTGATTTTCTGTCGTACACAACAGAAAATACTACATCTTATTACATAAAGACAGTGTATATTCGGCTTATTCAGTTCAAGTGTAATCTAAAATATTGGTAAGCATTCCAAATATGCAACAAAAAAAACAGGGTTAAAAAAAAATTGGGGGTGCTTTTTTTCTGGCAATGTCCTCATGCCACTTTAAGCTAAGAAAGGTATCTTGTTTCTTTGCTCTCTCCTGCATTTTTTCACCTGTATTTCTCACCTCTTTGAAAACAAAAGAATTTTCAAAATTACAAGAAGTTTTGCCAAGTTTTAAATTGTTAAACTTTTACACTACCTTCTTCTCCAGTAACAGGTATCTCCGGAGGATTACAATATTCATCCAGTCTCCGCCAGAAAGCAGGACTACCTTGAGTCCTGTCCAGCCCCCTCTGGCTATCACCGGAATCCAAAATCCCACTACCTCGCTCAATATGAAGTTTGCCAAGCTTGGTCTTATTTATCCACAGATCCGCAGTTTGCGGTGATTTCTGACGAGTTGATTTTAAGGTGGACTTTTCTTTTGTATCCCAACCATTTGTTTCCTTTCACTCTCTCTAAGTTCTACTGAACTGTTACCATGGTTACTCTTGTGGAAATATCTAATACTTTTGACTCCTGTTGTTTTTGCACTAGACTCAGACACTTTGCTTTGGTTGGTAGTCTTCACCAAGTCTTTTTTGACAAGTATACTCTTGTCAGTCTTGCTGGTGGATACAACATTTTGTTTTTCTGCTACTTCAGAGACAAGTCTACCGTGTTGGCAACTTCTACATTGTCTTTTCTATTCTTGAAGTTTATATCATTGTCAATATTTTTAATATCACTATCGGATCCTATAATATTCGTCCTCCCTGAGTGAAAGCAACCATGTCTTTTGATGGCTGTTGTTTTGCCCTTTGACCTCTGGCTGACCTTTGATACTGGTGAGAGTTGTTGCTACTTGTTTTATCCCGAAAAAATCTGAAAAGTTACAAGAAATATTCAATTAGTGGTGTAACCCCGGGGGGGGGGGTTCTTGGATTTTGGTCGGGTACCCATGCTCGTTCCAAAAACAAAAAAAAGAGGGACTAGCTGCAAATGCGGGACTGCCGCTAGGGGTATCAGATTCACAATAATCAAGTTCTAGTCCCACTAGGGGTATCAAATTCAGGTAAGATTGTGACTGGCTCATTGAAAAAAATGGGAAAATTAACTTTAACATGTCAGTAAAATAACCCTGCAGTGTGTAAATTTTCTTACAGTAGGTACAAGTGTCATTTTTCTCATCTATTTAGAGAATAAGGTATGATTTTGGGAACCGTACTCTCTTACGACGAATTGAACCCAAGGCGATACCATATATTTAAGGTGGGGAAAATAACGATGCGGGCGCCGGAAGGCCGAGTTCTTCCACGCAATAATGGTTGTCGCCGGGTTCAACTCGTCGTAAAGAGAGTACCTGTTCCCAAAATCATACCTTTATTCTCATTCTTAAAGATTTTATGATTTAAGTCATCTTTACCCCAATTTCGCGATGCCTTTACGGCTTAAATCAACAAGAAAGGACTCTGCCAACCCCCAGTGACAACAATCGAACCAACCCGTTGAATTCAACGATCATACGCAACGAGACGCAACGTAGCGGCGCCCGCGAAGTACAAAACCGGTATGACCGAGCGCTTCAACCTAAAAATACTTCACTAACGCAGCGCGTACTATGGGTTCAATTAAACAATTAACCGCGGGCACCAACCAATGAATTGCTTACATTTTCACAAGATGTTTAATAATGGTTCTTTAAAAGTTATATTTTTTATTCACGTATTGAAATTTGTCCCGTTAGGGGTATATTTTCATCGAAATCGGGTATATTTTAACTGAATACTGGTCCTGTTAGGGGTATATTTTCACTGAAAATTGGTCCCGTTAGGGGTCACTTTCAGAACCCCTGGAATGAGCATGGGTACCCAACAAACCCTTGAGAACCCCCCCCCCCCCCCGGTGTGTAACCCAAAAAAAAAAAAAAAAAAAAAACATACAACTATATTTTTTAATTAAAACAAATGTTAAAGGTGCGTGTTCCGATCGTCTTTGGGACCCCCCTGATTTACCCAGAAGTAGTATCGATTTTGATATCAGATGAAAGGCCGTATTTTTCTCATTGTCGTCCTGAAATTTCAGCCCTCAAATCCATTTCATTCCCAAGATATAAACAAAAAACCGTTGTTTTAATGGTTAACCATCAATATTAGCACAGTATTGAATAGGGCTTTGCAACATGCATTACTGCGTCTAACATCAAAACCGCAAGTTTGTTTCCCACGGTACTTGGTGGGGTGTATGTGCAAGTGCCGGGCTCTCATATCAAGTAGAGAACACAATACACATAAATCGGATCAAGCACCTTTAATTCATTAATCTCTTAGCAATAATTATACGATGCATAATAATAATAACAATAATAATAATGAGCTTTAATATAGTGTCTTATCGCCAAAACAGCCTCAAAGCGGTGTTGCCTATTATTATTATTACACTATCAGGAAAACGTCGCAATCATTTCGCTTCATATAGGTGGCATCTAACCACGCACACATCCCTATCAGCACAAAAATAGCTTTCTTCAGACATCAAAATATTGACCACTTCCGGTAAAATCTGAGACCAGCTGGGATGATCGATTGGGCTATGGACCATTAAAATGTACTTACACAATGTTGCCAACACAATGGCCAATCCTGTCACCAGAAAGAGATATCTCCTCCTGAAACTCCACATCTTGCGCTTAACTAGGATTACTACTTGCATCTCACTACATTAAACCGGTTTATCCTTTAACCTGAGTGTTGTCTGCGATTGGGGACGGGGTAAGTTGTGATATTGCATGTTTGTTTTCATCAAGGTATCTGTAATAAACATGAAAAGTCAAGCAATTAAAATCATATAACCATCAAGATTAAAGACACTATCAGTGATTCTACTGGAAAAGTCAAAATATTTGAAATTTGCAGGAATAGCTTAAAAGTGAATGATAAGTCGGTAGAATTCTCATAAGTTACTTTTTCCAACTTTAGAACTGACAGAAATGGAAGAAAATGGCAGTGTTCAAAGATATGACTCTCCATTCGGCCGATTTTGTCCTTATTAGGTTGCTTCTGGCCTTATCATTTGCAGCATATGTTAGGGTACCTGTACTTGTTACAGACATGCAAAAATCTGATTTCTGATGATTTTTTTTATTTTCTCATTTAGGAAATCACTGATAGTGCCTTTAATGTTAAGGTGGATCCTACAGCTCTCTCGAGTGACTAAAACCCATACTAAAACATCATTCTCTTCAATGCAAACCAATAGTTTGTTGTATTTCTCGAAATTCCCAAGGTTTCAGGTCCCAGTGTGATGCAATCATAAAATACGTAATTACATATCGTGTGCTTTTTTTGGTTAACCCACCACCAATTTTCATTTTATTGCAGATTATGAAAGAGAGGTACATAATAATTTTGCTCCAGCTACTGGTATAAAACCTGTTGAAAAATAATACGTTTTCGAAAAAAAAAGTGTTTATCATTTTTTATAAAACAGAAAAAATGCATAAAAAAGAGTAAAAAAACCTTGTCTTACTTCGGTCAGTGGTTTTGATATACTTCCAATATCTGGGTTCCATTCAAAAAACCAATGACAATAAAATATACAAAGCGTCGCCCACATCACATACGGGTCTTATCTGACATTTTTGACATTTTTGAGATTATTTGGTCTTGGAGGTCTATTGTTGAGTACTACAAATACACCAAACGACAAAAGTGGGTGTGCACTAATTACTGAGATATTAATTAGGCATCTGGTCTTATTATGATGATTAAAAATTTCGCATTTCACAACCGAATTACCTGGCCAATTAGGCATACGGAATTTCAAATACGGTCTTATCTTCGTCCTATCTAACCGTGTGAGCGGTTCTCCTCAATGAAACGTGTTTCACATACTGTCTTATCTGGTCGTATCAACAGTGGAGCGTCCTCTTCCAAGGAACGAATTTCACACTTACGGTCTATCTAGTTCCTATCTACAGTGCGAGCGTTCTCTGCACATAAAACGATTTCACATACTGTCTTATCTGCGTCTTATCCGCAAAATCAGGAGCAGAAATCAAAATATCGAATTTCACATAGAGATTCTTGACTTTGGAGACATATTTAGAGTATAAAAACATGAGATAATCTATTAAAATCCACTTTAAACAAGTTTTTAAAGTTTTTCGCATTATTTGCCATAAAACTAATTATACACGTGCTTAGTGTTGGGTAATGAAGAAGTTTTTCCCCGAAAGATCTTCACCGCAATTTTCTCGGAAAACGGTGTTTGTTCAGATGAGCAGTATGTGATGTGGCCGAAACGAAAAGAATTCAAGTTACAGTTAGAGTGAAAGAGCCTAGTAAAGATCACAGAAATAACTGACTACCGGTCATCCAGTCAATTATATTTTGCCACAATAATCCTAACACAGCAGTATTGCTGTGAATGTTGAGGTGAATCTGTTCACCCCGTTAGCAGGACAAAACCAGATTTAGAACTTTGGATTTACTACTACTGAGCTAGCCATTCTAGCATTAAAGAGACACAATTCCATTTCCAGAAAGAAGCACCCCCTATTATTTTTGAACCTGAGTTTTCAGCAAGTGAATACTTACCAATATATAAGAACACTCCTGCAGGAATAAGCGCATAGCCATTGTTATAATAAGATCATGAAGATATGATTGTGCAAATCGTAGTGCACAACAAAAAATTAAAGCATGCTTTCTATGGGGGACGATTGCGATAGCATGACAAGTTCTTGTAACATAGTTTTTTTTTTTTTTTTATTCTGTTTTCTTTTTTCTTTTGGACTAATAAACCTTTGAATGTTCTTCAGTAGGTGTTTGAACAAAATCAAGTGCAAATTGAGAGAAATATGTATCCTCAAAAAATCTCCTCATGTCCCTCCCCATAAAGTACACAGTGCAAAAACACATACATTATGTATTGCTTTAAGCTTGCCAATAAAAATTTGTAAACTTGCACAATACCATATTTCATAAGATCACGAAGGTATAGCCAGCCCCAGATAGTACCTTAGCTTGACCAGTATGATATGTGACCCTGAATTGACTTTACCTTAACAAATGTCTAGACATTTTTTTGCTATTCTACAGTATTTTTTTTTAAACACAAAATTCACCATCTGTTGGTTTTAAATTGCAATTTTCAGCACACTAATCCAACTCCAGCTTTCGTCCTTTGATAATCTCAACAAAATTGACACGCCCGAGACATACATCCTGCAAGTCCTCTACCCTACAACTACATGAAACCAAAACAACAAGAAAAGTAACAGCATGTTACCAGTCTTTCACAAAGAGCTGGTAATTGATGCAGAATTCAAGTTTAACTGCTAAACAGTGGTGGGGGTACAACATGTCACAAGGAACTCAGCTGCAACAAAATATAATGCTGTACATTTCAGCTAATTGTAACAGCTCTAAGTGAAATTCAATATCGTCATGCGAGGCACAAGGTCGTAAGTGCAATAGCTGCCCTTTCCTCAAAATTCCCATCAACATGCTATTATGCCAGCATCTTGGGCCGGTGGCTCTTGAAATGGTCTAACAAGGTGTTACAAAATGGTTCTCAGGTGACACAGTCACCTGAAAACATTTCAAGAGCCCTGACTCAAGGAAGATAATGTGAAGCATCCTAATACAACAGTCCACACACAGATTTATCACATGCAACTATTCGACTTCAACCTTCTTGTCACTCCACAGTCGACATGACAAATACTAGAGCATCAACCGATGCTGTTGCTTATTCCAGTTATTACCGATGTTTAATCCTCTGGTAACCGTTCGTCCAATATAAGACCAAAAATGGGGGATTTTCACCAAAATGAAACTAGAAAATGGCACAATCATGAAAATGATCTGATTTTGATTTGCTTAAAAATGACGATTTTGCGTAATGGTACCACATACGATCATTAGATCACCATCATTCTGATCTTTGGACGACACTGCATACCAATGAATACTTGAATTACCTTAAATTCAGTTGTAGAAATGGTTAATAATGGTCTTTTCCCTTAACAACCCACCATCATGTCAAAGTTTATGACACATATTCTCTGCTCTCAAGCAGTAACGTTTTGAACATTGTCCCTTTACACGTCCCCTGGACTGTTCCTAAATTAGCTCAGATCAGGAAAACATTTACATTTAAACATATTTATTTATCCACAATCATACAATGTGACATCGTTATAAAAAACTAGTCGACAATATGATATTAATATTTGTATACAGAAATATAATGAGTGGAAGAGTACTGGAAATTAAGCCGAATAAAGGCCTTTCAAGTCCCAGACTCTGTTTTTATTAATTTGTAGTTAGGAAATGAGAGTGACTTTTTATAATTAAATTTAAACAAAGTAGTTTTTTTTTAGTTTTTAACCTTGATGGAATGTTATTCCCTTGTTTTAATAAACAATTAAAAACCCCACTGTCAGATATAGATTTACCACTAATCCAAGTTTAATATTAGGTAGTTGAAAATCTGTTTGCCTGTCTTGTAGAATACGTGTGATTTTTGCATATGTTACAAACAGGTTGTTTCAATGTGGAGTCAAATGTTGTTGCTGTATTTGTACAGGATTTCCAATATTAAGGTTTACAACAATCCCTTATTTTTAGTTGGTTATATTTAACAAACAAACAAAGGATTAGATGCACTCTGTAATCACCGTTGCTCACTGCTCTCAGTGCAGGCTTTTGCAGTATGTGCAGTTTTTCCACTTTCAGTGTTGCAGTGCACTTGTACTTAGCCCGGCAGTAGGACACTAACAGCAAGAGTTAAATTAATTTGAGGTCCATTTGCAGAGTTAATTGAGTCCATTTTCAGAAAGAATTGTTTCCACCCATCTTTTATTGAAATTAGTACACTATTAAATGTGGACAAATGAGACTATCTGAAAGCCATGTTAGAAGGGTATTTTGCAATTTTCAACAAGTCCCCTCCTCGCAACATACCCAACAGATTTTTCTTTCTTTTATTTTTTTTCATTTCTCATCAGCTTGATAACCATGCACACCTTAAAGCAGCACTGGCATTTCCATTATGTTTATATTTAGTCTAACAAGATTATTTCAATGTCCAAAACCAAAATTGACGTTTGCTGTCAGATAGGCTTTACTCAGGCCATCGTGACCGTTTATGGGGCGAGTAAACAAAAACACAAAAAACAAACAACAAAACAAAAACACAACCAATCGAAAACCACACAGGGAAACCACAGAATTCATATTCTTGGATGAGGAGACGTGAGCTTTAAGGTGGTATATTTCTTTGCTTAAACTTAACGTATTTTCACAAAATTGAAACATCCTGTGGCGTTTTTTATACGTCCTGTAAGGGTGCTTTA